>JAEIIU010056945.1:0-25408 GCA_018874675.1 Drosophila baimaii | reverse complement strand
TTAGTAGTCGCCTTCGCACACTCCCCTGGTGCGCTTCGTCACTACGTGGACTGCCGTCCACAGTGATGTGATTAAATATTTCTTTTAGGTAATAAAATTGTTATTTGTCACAAAATTTGATATCAGAAATCTATGAACAGATACATATCATATGCTCAGCATGAAATAGTTTTATACGGGTTTCCTAATTATATTCAGAGCCTGCAGGTTGATGCGTATGTCCCAAATGTGTGATTGGTAAAAGGCGGTTCCAGGATCAAAGGTTTCTGTAGCCAATACCTCCAGTGCGGTTCTTGAGACTATATTTGAGCGAGTCTGAAAACCTTGTATGTAATTTTAAAATATGGCTTCTTAATTTTTCAGACTTGTTAAAATTACCTTTATAATTTGATTCCCCGTCAAGTCAAAAAACCATTGTCCTTTACAGAAAATGCCAAAAAATGCAGTTGTCCAAAGGAAAGAAATATTCAGCAAGTCCATGATGCAGATCCTTGCTGTGGAGGAGCGCGGCCATCTCTAGTTCTGCCGCAGTCTTTTCCGTGTTTTCCACCATTAACAGTTGTGTTATATTTTCAGTATATTATTGGTATGTCTCTCGACATGGTATATTTTTTACGATTGCAGTACGGCCACACTGTCGAAGGTGGAAAACAAAGCAATTATCGTACATTTTCGCGTTTTGGTCATTGTTTAATATAATTTCACTGACTAGAGTCGCGCCTCAGCTGCTAATTATAAATATATTTATCCCCCCTCCCCGTTTGCTTGTTGCGCCTGTGCGGATTTTTCTTTTGCATGTTGAGCGACAGGGCAAAAGAAAGTTTGCACGGAGAACAACAACGCAGGTGATTCGACCTCGCGACGACGAAGGAGGAGCACATCGAGATGCAGAACTACGGCTCCGGGGCGGCGGCGGCGGCAGCAGCAGCAGCTCCGGCCGTAAAACGCCGTACCGACAGCTATGAGGCTGCCCAACACCACCCCACCCAGTCGCCCGAGAGCGACGAGGAGTACGTGAACACCAGGATACTGCGGCGGCAGGCGCAGCTGCAGTCAACCCCGGTGGCCCCGGTGGTTCCCATGACAATGCCTGTGCCCAATCGGCCCAACAGTAGTGCACCCTCCTCCGTGGAGGGGCATGTGGAGCAGCCGGAGTACCCTGGCTCTTCGGCCGCATCCTACCAAGAAGAGCGGATGCGACGGAAGCTGCAATTCTTCTTCATGAATCCCATTGAGAAGTGGCAGGCCAAGCGGAAGTTTCCCTACAAGTTCGTAGTGCAGGTGGGTGTTCGCCAACAGATCGGATTTCATCGATTCGCATCTGTTAATTGATGTCGCGTGATTCGGTGCTTCCATGATGCGGGGATAGGGGGCGGAACTCTCGGGTGACGCATCTTAGCCAGCGGGTAGCGGGTTCAATTTACAGTCTCGTTTAATCAACCTGCTCCAAGCCCCATTGTTTGCTTAATTCTTAAAAGTAAACTATGTACATACGAAAAGGTAGAGCTTTTCCATTTGGAGCACAGTCAAAACACTTGATTACAGTGTGTGCTCCTAAGAGTGAACTATTATATCTCCCGAGTGATTATGCACATTGGATTCCAGGGCATTATAATAATGAACGGAAATGTGCATAGCAGAATAATTAGAAAATGTGATTTAACAGTGTCCGACTGTCCGTATGTACGCCAGAATATACCTGAGACTATAGAAGCTGGGAGGCCACGCCTGCTACCAAATTAATTACATTAAACAGGATAAGAAAATCCCTGAATAATAATCTGTTCACTCCTTAGGCTGCGCACTGTATTTTCCGTGCATTGTTAAGCCTGCTCCGCTCTTATCGATGCGTTATCTATAAGGTCTAACTATAGTTAGCCAGCGTACGTAATAAACCCGAGGAAATGTCGCGTATTTATTGGCCAGACACTGCGTGTGGGCGCACTCGTACAAACAATTTTTAAAGTTATTCAACAGTATGACAAAGGCCTGCTTTTGGGGGAATTTTTTGGCTGATTAATTTCAAAATGTGTTGGGTACCGAAACTGATATAACGAATTCCCACAACTAAACATGATTGGCCCGAAATGGGGGTAGATCTGCTGCAGATAAATATCAATAAATACAGACTGACGCATGCCCTAGCACAGCATAAAGTGGTATTTATTTATAGATAAGCTTTCTAGATCACCGAAAGACCTCCTTTGCGGCCTGGTGCCTGACGCACAGATGTGTTTGCCCAATTCTCTTCCCATTCCACATGCAATTGAGCAACTTTCACTTCTTATCACCCACAGATTGTAAAGATCTTTCTGGTGACGATGCAACTGTGCCTTTTTGCCCACTCGCGGTATAATCACATTAACTATACGGGTGATAACCGATTTGCCTTCTCGCATCTCTTTCTGCGGGGCTGGGACTCGTCCCGCGAGGTTGAGAGCTACCCGCCGGCGGTCGGTCCCTTCGCCCTCTACCTGAAATCGGAGTTCTTCGACACCGTGCAATATGCCGTCGATGGGTATGCCAATGTCAGCCGATCGATTGGCCCGTATGACTACCCCACGCCCAACAACACGATGCCGCCGCTGAAGCTGTGCCTGCAGAATTATCGGGAGGGCACCATATTCGGGTTCAACGAGTCGTACATCTTCGATCCCCACGTCGACGAAGTGTGCGAGTCCCTGCCACCGAACGTTACAACCATTGGGGTGGAGAATTATCTGCGGCAGCGCGGCGTGGAGGTCAATTTCGCGTCGCTCGTCTCCGCTCAGTTAACGTTCAAGATTAAGACGGTGAATTTCAAGGCGAACGGTGGACCCCTCTCGGCTCCAGATTGCTTTCGCTTCGACATAGCCATCCTGTTCAACAACAGGGACCACGATGGCCAGATGCTGCTCTCGCTGGACGCAGAGTCGACGCGACTGAAGTGCCACGGAGCCACCGATTTCATTTCGGAGGCGAACTTTGATTCCATGCTGAGAAGCGTCCTCAATATATTTGTCCTGCTAACCTGCGCCCTATCCTTTGCCCTCTGCACGAGGGCGTTGTGGAGAGCCTACCTGCTGAGATGCACCACCGTCAACTTTTTCCGGTCGCACTTCGGAAAGGAGCTGAGCTTCGATGGTCGCCTGGAGTTTGTGAACTTCTGGTGAGCTAAGAGAACTTAAAACACCTCTAAACCAACTTTAATATGGGATTTTTATGCTAGGTACATCATGATCATCTTCAACGACGTCCTCCTGATCATTGGATCCGCCTTGAAGGAGCAGATCGAGGGAAGGTACATGGTGGTGGACCAATGGGACACCTGCTCGCTCTTCCTGGGCATCGGTAATCTGCTCGTGTGGTTTGGAGTGCTGCGCTATCTCGGCTTCTTCAAGACCTACAATGTCGTGATACTGACGCTGAAGAAGGCGGCTCCGAAGATACTGCGATTCCTTATCGCCGCCTTGCTGATCTATGCCGGATTCGTCTTCTGCGGCTGGCTGATTCTGGGACCGTACCACATGAAGTTCCGTTCGCTGGCCACGACGTCGGAGTGCTTGTTTGCTCTCATCAACGGCGATGATATGTTCGCCACCTTTGCCACTCTGTCCAGCAAGGCCACCTGGCTGTGGTGGTTCTGCCAGATCTACCTGTACTCGTTCATATCGCTGTACATTTACGTGGTGCTGTCGCTGTTCATTGCCGTAATTATGGACGCCTACGACACTATTAAGGCGTACTACAAGGACGGCTTCCCCACCACCGACCTGAAGGCGTTTGTCGGCACCCGTACCGCCGAGGATATTAGTTCCGGTGTATTTATGACCGATCTGGATGACTTTGATCAGACTAGCTTCGTGGACGTAATGAGGAACATTTGCTGCTGCTGTGGGCGCTGCAGACCTAACCAGGAGCCGGTCCAGCCCAACAGCGGGTACACCAGCCTCTCGAGTATTATGAAGTAACTGGGTTAAATACAGGTCGTTCTGTTTTTTGTTTTGTTTTGTCAGCTTTATGTGTGTGTAGTAGTCGTCGAACTTGTTGTTAGCTTTTTGTATTAATGTTTGTTAGTTTGCCAAAGCACGTGAACCGAGATATGATAAACCACACAATGGACGTACGAACATACGTACCTATGAGAAATTCCAAAAGCAGATGCTTAGATCACAACAACTCGGTCCTTTTCCGCTTTTCACTTTCATTATATATTGCTGCTTGAAGCGATTTTCTTGAACGCCAACTAATCATTGATCTGAAGAAATATACTGAAAGTATAATATTCTTGCAAAGGGACAAGCGGAAAATGCTCAGAAGACAAGAAAAGTGCGCCAGTAAAGTTGGCCTTGCATTTGTGACGAAAGATATTAAGCGTGTGATATAAGGCGGGAGCAGCATCAGAGAACAATAGAACTTACAATTGGGGAGATATGTATACATATATTTTTGCCAGGGAAATCGATCAAGATCTTCCGTGAGATCAAATGCAACCGAAACGAGTTGACGTACAAATCTTAACTACGAGTCACAGCAACTAAGTATAAACTATTGATACAGATGAAGCCTTAGCTTAGAATACATTAGGTAAATTTATTTTATGTGTACAATGAAAAGTTTGTATGAATATAACCAAAAACCGCAAAACCAATAAACTGTTTACAGAAATTAAATATTAACTACAAATAGAAATTCTTATTTATATATATAAATAAAACAACCCATTAAAAGTAAGGTATACAATAACGATAGAGCACAGGTCATGGAATGGGCTCAACAGTTTGTCGACTTCGCTCGCCGAGATAGCAACAAGAAACTTAACTCCCTCGCAGTTGTCGGTTGTTTTGCTTCTGTTGTAATTACGCTTGACTGAGAAAATGCGAAGCTCTTTCAGACAACCATCTTATTTGCTACTTAGAGTTGTGATTTTAGCCTAGTTTGCAAGAAAGGGAAAGTTCTCTATAGTTTAGTATAAAACTTTTATGTAAATATGGGTCATAAGTACCACACAGGCATATGTTCATATGCTAGACATCATTCTGCAAAACAAGTGACGTCAGGACATCAAAGTCTGCTCTTTACCGACAGAGAATAATTTCAATTAAAACCAATTTAATTAAAACCAACCTTGCGAGCCCTACGTCTTAACGTATTCACAAAACATAATGGTCTATAAAAGTGAATGCGTTAAACAAATTAATGTTATGCTCTAAGTTGGCATCTTCTGCAAATTCTAAAATTATATGTTGTAGCACAATGCTTCCTGCATGTCTTGCTTCAACCTATTCCATTGGCATCAGAGCTAAGAATTTTCCTCTGCCAGAAGTAGGAACATATGTAAATCGTTAAGTCCTAGCTCTTTTTTCATGAAAACATCAGGAACTAGTAAGGAAGCCAACTTCCGGCAAGAAGATATGTAAGTACTCACTTAGGTTTCGCTTACATTATTTTAATGTTCTTTAACTAAACTTAAAATAAATGTCCCGTGTGTCGTCGTGGAAATGCCACAGCAATAGAAGAAAAAGGTGTGAATGCTCTAGAGAAGGGCAGCGACACCACCTGTGTTCAAAGAGAAAAGCAGCCATAATCTATGAAAATTCTCATGTACATTGCATTAGGCCAAATCGATCTATGTAAAAAATATGTGTGAAAGGATATGGGGTTTCGTGCATTAAATGTTAAAGTTTATCTGGAGAAAATGTCATTTATATCACGGATACGACCTCACCTCTTGGAACATTAAAAGATCGACTGATCTGATTCAGTGGGAATATCAAACGCGAAACTCAAAATTCAAACAAAGGTAATTCCTTCTCCCTGCACAAACCCATGTACCGGCTATAAAAAGGGAAAGGAACTAAAGTTAGTGGCTTCCCAATAATTGCAAATTTATTAATTCGCCTCATTCATTTTTTTGCGGTTTTTAGCATGAATTTCATCAAAGATTTTGCAAGAATTCGCTGAAACGAGCTGATCACATTTTAATGAAACGGAAAACTGGTTCTCCAATTGACGTAAATTTCATCAGGCAGATGTTGTGCCTTTGCGTTGAAGCGGAAACTGTTCAAGCCAAAGACTTATTTTACTTAATCTTAATTGGAAATTCAAGCCGAGAGCCCTGGCCAGAAGCAAGAAGCGCTAGAAGCAAGAAGCAGTTGCCAGTCAGCCTTACTCCTCTATGCAAATGTCAAGAGTGGCAAAAAATAGACAATGACAACCCAGAAAGGTCTCTCGTCGAACGGCAAAGCACTTTGGCACACTTTAAAGTTGAATCCACCAGCGGCGGACTGGCCAAAAAAGCAGAAAAACGCTCAAGTTGGCGGCAGTTCGTCACGCCTTAAGACGCCTCTCTGTCAGTTAGCAGTCGTCGCGCCACGGCGTATCACTCTGTGGGCCATAAATGGCTTTAATTTGGCTTTAAAATGATCAAGGTCGCGACGGGGAAAAAAAAATAACAGCTTTTAAATTGGAACGATCAGACGTCAGGGGGGGCGCTACTTAGCCATCAAAATAAAATGGGAAAGATGTATCTTTCCTTTGGTGATTCTGTGCGAAGCGAACTAGGGATACTCTGCTAATTAATTGTAATGCAAAGTTATAAATAATATATTTTCTCTTTTGTTTTTTTATATGCGACTCTTAAAGGATCTTTTATTAGATTCTTAGACTTATAAACGTAACATATTTTTTAAACTAATTAAACCTGGTTTTATTTACAGTCGTTTTGATTTGAAATATATTTAATAAATTATCTCAAATTCAGTTGAAAAAAAACAATAATTTGTTTTACAATTCGATTCTATGTTTAGTAGGGAAAATTTTAATTAATCAGTGCTGTTGATCAATCATACGCACTGTTGGCACACAAGTGAAAAGTCCTAACTATTCTTTCTACTAAAAATATACTTTTTGGGTAATTAAAAAAAAAAACTTCAGCTTAGAGCACAGTTCAAATTAAACTGCAAATTATTCAATAGAGTTGTGGATTATCAATCATACGCACTGTTGACAGCCAGTCACAGAGAAGAAGAGAGAAGACTGCAATTAAAGAGTGTAGCCTCTGCTTGAAAGATTCCCAAATAAAAAGCCAACTCAAACCCGTATAAGCCAAGGTATGTACAATGTGTAATTATAAATGCATTTTTTACGACATTGTGTGGGCACGCCCAGACAGAGTGTTAGACTGGCATACATCCAACACTCGAGTCCCAGGCCGTGGTGGGCGGCAGTAGAGAGGCCCCGCAGCAGACCTTCTGGATTATGGCAGTCGCCATATTATGGCAAAGAATTCCATTTGCATAATGTGCCAAAAGTCTCTCAACCTTTCTCACTCTCAACAGAGGTAGAGGGAGGCATTAGCCAGGGCAGCCTTTCTCACCTCGCAGTCTTCATTAATTTGTGATTTAAGAGGGCTCCCCCGTTAAGTGCTCCGCAATTTTCTCCTCTCTTCTTTCCGGCCACGATCCGGTCACGATTTCGAGCCAAAGCCACAGGCTTGTGCAACCAAGCTAAAAGCCGGGCTTGGCAGTGGACCAGTGATCGGGGATCAGAGCGATCGGTGGATCAGCGATTGGCGGGAGCTTTTCTCGCGGCCGTGTGGATCGTATTCGGGGTTACCCCTGGCGGCGCAAAGCTCTCGAAAACTCACCACGGGCGCTCGAAAGAGACGTCGCCGCGGCCGTGTAATAAAAGAAGCAAGTCTGACTTCGTCTGGGGCTTTGGTGTCAGAGAGGGGTTCGAGAAATTGTGCGCGGCATCGTAGCAAACAGTGTAAATGGAGCTTTGATAGCGATCGGAAGGACAAAACTAGCTCTCCGCTGTCCAACGTCAACCGTCAAGTGTTTCATTACCCAAAAACAGTGTGTTGCCAAAAAAGAAAATCAGACTCTACAGCGGTGAAGCGACGGAGCGATACTGAACAGATCCCGTGTCGATCCTAAGATGGCGAAACTATTCGTGGTTTTCGCCGTTCTGGCTTTGGCGGCCTTTAACGAAGGTAAGGTCTTCCTCCGAGGAAACATATACTTTGTGCCTCTTGGCATGGCTATAGCTTAAGTTTTAATTATTGAGCCTGCAATTTGCATTTGGCTGGCGGAAGTTGTCAAGACATCAATTAAAACTCAACTCGTTCGGCCTTCAGACACATGAAAAAACGAAGAAATAAAAGCGAAAAATGGAAATAATAAGGCAGCGAAAAAACAAAGAGGAAAATTAAAACGAAATTGAAAAGCCGTTTTCGTTGTGGTAACCTTGATTATGCAAAAAAAGGACGAGCCAGCTGCAACTATGTGGCAGAGGAAACAACTTTCATTTTAAAAGGGAGTACGTACGGCTACCTTGAGCCGAAGAGAAACCCCATTCCGGTTGACATTTGAGCGGCGTGAATGCAGTTTTCTGACTCGAGTCGATCCGATTCGATCCGATGCCGCGACTTGACTTTGACAGGCCATCGATCATGATTAGTCTCAAGCATAAATACTGGCTCGTTGCTGGGGCTGTCACTTGACAGTTATGCAAATACGGCAACTCCCTCGACAACGAGGAATCGAATCTCCCATTGACGTGGACATCGAAGCGGGCTGTTGGCCATTAGCTGCTCGCTGTTGCCAACGAGATGCAAAATGTCAAAGTTATAGCGCGCAGGCGCAACGAGTTTCGGAATGCTATCTGTGTTTCGCATGCCATGTATGTATATATTTCTGCTTCTGCTCGGTTCTCTGGTGACATCGTATTTCATAATGGCAAACGTGTTTGCTTCGACCAACACAACCAGCCCGACCGCATGCCATGTCCACGAATATATGCACGAGTATAGCCGCACAGATCCGCGCGTATCTGTGCTTTTGTAAGCCGGAAGTGCCAGCCGTGGCGACATGGACCCAACCCACATTTGCCGCAAAAATTCTTCCGGTTTTGCAACTGCAAGCTGCAACTGAACCATTTTCTCTCCATTCGGTTTGCAGCCAATGCCAGCGACCCGCTGCTGAGATTCAGGCGACAGGCCACTACCGAGGAGGCCAAGAAGGAGGAGTCCTTCGAGAAGGAGCTCTGCAAGGACAAGGACGCCGGCGAGTGGTTCCGCCTGGTGGCCGGCGAGGGCGACAACTGTCGCGATGTCATCCAGTGTACCTCATCGGTGAGTTTGCATCTATGAGAAATAAGCATTTATTATTTACTGAGCTTATAAAGTAATTCATTAATTAATTAAAGTAAATTATACCTTAAAAAGTAATGGTAACTTAAGCAAGATCAAATTTCTGTGGATTATTAACTAGTATTCATAAATAATTAACCATATAAAGAGGTGTATAAAATTCAAATTTTTGCCGCGATAAAATTCAAATTTGGCGATATATAAAAATATTTTAAAATGTTAATCAAATGCAAATGTTGGCACGTTGTTAAGTGATTTTTATATAGTACATAAAGTATATGAACTAGTTTTAATACTTGGAATTTTCTCACCATATAAGTTGAAATACTATTCCAGTTTTAGACTTATTTAATATTATTTAATATTATTGTAAAAGTACAAATTATTATTAAACCAAGTAAAACTATGTAAACTTAATCCTCATAATTCAATTTCCTTCGTTTTTTTAAACAATTTTTATAGGGCCTGCAAGCCATTCGTTGCCCTGCCGGTCTTTACTTCGACATTGAGAAGCAGACTTGCGACTGGAAGGAGTCCGTGAAGAACTGCAAGTCCAAGAACAAGGAGCGCCGTGTGAAGCCTCTGCTGCACACGGACGAACCCTTGTGCCAGGATGGCTTCCTTGCCTGCGGCGATGGTAACTGCATTGAGCGCGGTCTCTTCTGCAACGGCGAGAAGGATTGCTCAGATGGTTCCGATGAGAACACCTGTGGTAAGTGAACGAATTTATTATTCATTTAGTAAACAAAATAAATAAAAATAATTAATTACTTGCCTACAAGTCCGACCCTTCATTCTTAAGGGTTTTGGAGGTCTACAAGTACTAGTTTCTTTTATACAAATATATAAAGCAATGCCTCTGTTAAATTAAACAAAAAAATGTGGAGTAAAGTACTCGGTTATAAGCAGTCTCACAACTAAAAAGAGGATCGCAGCAATAAAAGTTATATAACAACATATATAATTTTATTTATAGATAGCACTTATCATATAAAAGTCATTTCGAGGTGCGATGAATGTCGCGAATATTTGTCAATTCACGCTTAATTAATGCCGTCTCACCGCAACCTAAATTGAAGTAAATTAAAATCATTAAGTGACTTTAAGACAACTATTACCAGCTGGGATTAACCCAATGGAATTACCAAAAATAATTCATTACAAACAGCGGATAATGCTGGGCTCAAAGAGTAAACACAATTTTGTGGAGCACTTTTTCCATTACATTTGACATTTGACAACAATGATTCACAGTGATTCAGCACGAATCGTATATAGAAGTAAGCCGCCACCGCCGCCGCCAAGTGTTGCATATAGGATTGGCTTTTCCAAAAGCCCGCGGCCAAGTGTCATTACTCCATCAGCTTTAAAGCCATAAGTCTTCGAGTGGCTCAAAGGTTTATGCACAGAAGCAAATGGAGCTGTTTATGATGTTTATTTTACTTTAACTTGTATTATTTGGAATTAATATTAGTACTACCAAATTCAACATAAAACAAGTACTTTATATACATATATTAAATTAGAAACAAACATGTGTAACTTGCTTATTTTGCCTTTAAATTCTATAAAAAGGTTGTTAATTTAAAGTGTAAAGACGACGATATAAATAATAACAAAAATATAAAATTTTTATTAAAGAAAAGTACATATTTTGGCAATGAGAGAGGAGGAAAGAAAGTGAATTAACTTTGATTCGATTAATATAATATTATTTCAAACCTTCCCGGACAGTATTAGAATTATAAAGTATATTAAAAGTGTTAATCATGATCATGTATTTCTTGCCGTGTGGGTGTATCCGCATCTGATGTGGCACTGTTTATCTTTGGCCGGGCGCCAATTCAAATTTCTTTCAGTTATTCCAGTCGCACCTTAAAACCGGCTTGCGGCATTTAAGAGACTCCAAACTCCGAGATCGACTCTCGAAACCTCTGACAATAAGACACACAAGTGTCTCTGCTTTTTTTGTTGGTCTTTTCGGAGGGGCTTTGGGGATTCCAGTGACGCCTACGTGCAACGGATCCAAGTCTGTTGCACAGACCGATGGCACACAGACACAGACCGGTTTCGGGGAGCCCTTAGCACACGGAGTCAACGCGACGCGACTCCGAACCGAACCCCATTCTCTGGGGGATCGGATCTCGGCTTTCGGGTGGTGGAAATGTCAAGTGTGAAATCGAATCAAAATGTCAGACACAACACGCCGCCAGCTCAGTGGTACGAGCACTAAAGGAGAGATAAAGCATGTGGGGAAAAATATTAAACCATTAATTAACAACATCGTAAGAGCGCTAACCTTGGACTTAATAGAAATCAAATCGAAGCAAAACAAAATGCCTCTCCATAGGTGGTTCATAGTCGATTCATGTGTAAATTAGCCTTACATAAGCGGCTTAAGAGACCATTCGCTGTGTGTTTGCATTGTGTATTTTTAGCAATTGCAAAGCCGCAAGCAAACTGAGCCCAAAGCACGGGGAGAAATAACCACGGGCATACAAAAAATACAAAATAATAATAATAATGGTTATAACAATAACAACAAATGGGGTGAACAGCAGCCCGCGTAAAAACCGCAACTAATTTATAATAATGCTAATAACTAACACAAGCGGTTAGTACTTACTGGCCACTTTAGGTACAAATCTGCGCTCATAATGCACCGACATTTCCCAAGCTAACGAGCTAATTAAATGCCAAATAAATCAAGCCATCAGACCTCTTCTATAGCCTCGCTTCTGGTAGATCCCAGCTGCGATTCGCGATTACCAATCACAATGGTTAAATGCGAAAATTTGCACTTCTGCCTGAAGCGGCAGCGGCGGCGGCGGCGGCAACTCTTGAAATGCTCAGCGGAGCATTAAGCATCATGATCGTAAACAATTGAATAACACCAGCCCAAGTTTAGCCCACTTAATGCAGGGCAAAACAAGGAAGCTCACGTCTCCGGGAGCCAAAGTAAGTGGCAAGCGATTCGAAAAAGCGATTAAATGGTCATACATCGTAGTTTTCGATGGCAGCGACAAAGTAATGAGGAAGGTGTACCGAAAGTGTTGGTAACCAGTGCAGGATTTTTATTGAGCAATGGCTCTAAAAAAGTCCATAATGGCAGCGATTAAGTTTCGAAAGAATAACACGGTTTTAAGTATCCACTCCAAGTGCCTTGATGACTTTAATTCCTGCTACCTTATGACAACAAAATGATAATAATAATAACAACAGTCTTTGACAAGATAGATTAATTTAAAATATATGTGCTTATTGAAATGGTGTGCTTTAAAGGCAAATTTATACAAAACAAAGTCTAGCATGAGTTCTTAGAACTGCACACTGATTTCCAACAGAAGTTAAGACCCAAAAATTAACCTTAAGAATTCTCAGAAATTAGACAAGAACCCACAAAATTGGCGAATAACAAAATTCCCCGCAATTATTTATCACCTTCCATTAGCTTTGGCCTGACTTCATCAATCGAGAATAGACCTGAAATCCAAACTCACAACATCCTCTTTGGCAGTAATGAGCCAGCTTACGCATTTGTATCTCAGCCATTCCCCAAGCAAATGGCCAAAAGGCAGAGCCCTGCAAAATAAATAATGCCAGGAATCTGGAAAGCAGTGAATACCGAGCGAACGCTCAACCGGTTCGGGATGACATAACACTCGGCTTTAACGACAGATTATTGGCAAATGTGTGTGTGTAAGAAAAAGGAGAAAGAAAGCGGAGACAAGACACAAAAAGGTCAACAAAAAAGACAAGCAAGCCGGCAAAAAATTCAACAACTTGTGCCCGACAAAATACTTTGTCTGCCATTTCACTTTGGCCAAAACCAAATGCCAAATGAGAGACGGGAAACATAATTACGGCACATTTCTTTGAAAACTTTCGCAATTGATCGCCGGCAAGTGCAAGGCTTACCAATTTGACTCCGGCCAAAGCAAACAACGGCCATCATTTGCATATGGCCGATAAATGAATGGCCAACACCTTGTCGTTGGAGTGGCTTGTATGGGAGGGACTTGGGCGGCTTTCCTACAGGTGGCTAATAAGCGAACGCTCCCTGCATTTCCAAGCAGGCTCGCTTGATTAACAACAATTGAAAATTGCTCAAAACAAAAGGCCGAGAAAACTCCAATAGCAAATCCAACGAAAATCCAAAATAATAATGAAGGAAAATATATGTATATATATAAAAAACTGAAAAACTGACGAAGATTGTGTAGACATTTTCCATTCACTTTGCGTTTCGGTTTTCCCACCTCTCTTGATTGCTTTTCCAGATCGTGTCGGTTCATTGAACTAACCCCTTCGTTTTTCCCCCACCACCAAAGTTCCACTGTACAGTTAGCTAATTGTTTAAATATTTATATGAAAAGTTGAGTGAACTTTTGCCGGCTAATCGAACGAACGCAGGCAGAATACAAATCATCAGTAATAAATAAAGGTGCGGCAGGTCCCCGGCATTTACCGCGGATTTTATCGGAAAAGCTGGCAGACATGAGTTTAAAATACCATGTTCCAGAGTAATAAGAACCAATTAGCCAACGAAAACCCACAAACGACAACAAAAACTGATTGTTAAAAAACCATTTACAATTAATTTTCTATCGAATTCCAGAATTATAGTTATTAGCGCTGGGAAAATATCGATTATCAACGATTAGCAACGATAGCAACGATTTTTACAATCTTTTAGGAAGAACTCGTTTAAATTGTAGAAAACTTATTTGTATTTTTCTAAACTAAAAATAAATTCTTAATGTAATAAATTTTTTTATTTAAAACCAGAAAAATAACGTAGTGAAGTTGTTTTTTAAGCTGAAAAGGCGATTTCTTTTTATATAGATTTCTATATATCAAAATTGAAACAAATGAACAGTTTAAGGTTTTCGAAACATTGATTTTTCAAGTGAGATGGTTATTGGGGGAAGTAGGGATATAAATGATATCATTCTTATTATTATTATTAATATTATGACGAGAATTATTATTATTACCTACATATTTTCTTTACTTCGCTGTAGTTCGAAGAAGTCTAATGATTTCCTAACCCAAAAATCCGTATTTCCTATATTTATCCCCATACAGATATCGACAACGATCCCAACCGCGCACCACCCTGCGATCCCGCCGTGTGCGTCCTGCCCGACTGCTTCTGCTCGGAGGACGGCACCTCCATTCCCGGCGACCTGCCCGCCAAGGATGTGCCCATGATGATCACCATCACCTTCGACGATGCCATCAACAACAACAACATCGAGCTGTACAAGGAGATGTTCAAGGGTCGCAAGAACCCCAACGGGTGCGACATCAAGGCGACCTACTTCATCTCGCACAAGTACACCAACTACTCCGCGGTGCAGGAGACGGCCCGCAAGGGACACGAGATCGCCGTGCACTCGATCACGCACAACGACGATGAGCGCTTCTGGTCGAACGCCACAGTCGACGACTGGGCCAAGGAGATGGCCGGCATGAGGATCATCACCGAGAAGTACGCCAACATCACGGACAACTCGGTGGTGGGCGTGCGCGCCCCCTACCTGCGCGTGGGCGGCAATAATCAGTTTACAATGATGGAGGAGCAGGCCTTCCTGTACGACTCCACCATCACGGCTCCGCTGTCGAACCCGCCCTTGTGGCCCTACACCATGTACTTCCGTATGCCCCACCGCTGCCACGGCAACCTGCAGAGCTGCCCCACGCGCTCCCACGCCGTTTGGGAGATGGTGATGAACGAGCTGGATCGTCGCGAGGATCCCGCCAATGACGAGTACCTGCCCGGCTGCGCCATGGTGGACTCCTGCTCGAACATCCTGACCGGGGACCAGTTCTACAACTTCCTGAACCACAACTTCGACCGCCACTACGACCAGAACCGCGCTCCCCTGGGTCTGTACTTCCACGCCGCCTGGCTGAAGAACAACCCCGAGTTCCTCGACGCCTTCCTGTACTGGATCGACGAGATCCTGGCCAACCACAACGACGTCTACTTCGTGACCATGACGCAGGTGATCCAGTGGATGCAGAACCCGCGCACCATTAGCGAGGTAAAGAACTTCGAGCCCTGGAGGGAGAAGTGCGTGGTCGAGGGCAAGCCCGCCTGCTGGGTGCCCAACACCTGCAAGCTCACCTCCAAGGAGGTTCCCGGGGAGACCATCAACCTGCAGACCTGCGTGCGGTGCCCCAATAACTACCCATGGGTCAACGATCCCACTGGCGATGGTTTCTTCTAAGTCAGCGGTTAGCCCCCACACCCACTCACACCCAATCCCCCAGCCTCAGCCTCAGCCTCAGCCACACCTCTCACCAAACTGCCAGGTCTACTCCAACCCAATCGCTCGATTGACTATCGACTCTCTGAATTTTCTGCAAGACTTCGACGAGTATACTCTTATTGACTGACTTCGGGGCGCAGGGATGCGACCGCCGCCCCTTCGGCAAGTCCTTGCTGTGTTACGGTTACGTTAATTCAACATGAAAATACGGCAAGAAACCCACAAAAGATTTTCAAAACTGCAAGCCACAACATCCACACTTGTGTTTACACTCTTTTTGTAGTTTTACGTTAACTTGTATGTGTATATTTAAATGATAAAAACGAAAAAATAAAACGAAAAACCACAAAAAATTTGAAAAAAAAATCAAGAAAACAAAACAAATAATGGATTTCTAAATCGCAGCTCCTTTGTTCCAGCCCAAAGCAGTGCACAAAGGCACCAAATTATTATTATCTACTTAGCTGGCAACCGAAATATGATTTCCAAGAAAGCAAGCCAAAAAAAAGAAATAATAATAAATAAAAAGAGAGAAACGTACAGCCCCAAATTTGTATGCTATCTACCCACTGACTTACTAACCAGTTTTCGGCCTTACTCGACGGGGAAAAATAAGACACAAATTTGAATAACAATAACGCGTTTTTGGTGTTCAGTTTCGATTTCAGTTGGAGCAGCCCCCGGGCCCCCGGGCCCCCGGACCCCCGGGCCGCCGTGTGCATTTCATATGTAAATTTCGCCCATGCCGAGACAGGTTTCTTTCTTTGGCCGGGGCGCTGGGGCCACCTAGCACCGATCCGGTCTAGAATTAGATATATTAGTCTATATTATACGGACTCAAAGGCAGTTTAAAAGGCATCGAGATTTTCTAATTTGTATGCGCACAAATCAATGCAGGGGCAGATTTTTGGCTCTTGATAGCGCTGCTGTAGAGATGGCAAAACAGGTTCTTCTTGGGCTTGGTTTTTTGTTGTTTTCGCCGCGGATCGGATCGGATCGATTCGATTTGGTTCGGCCTGACTGGGCCCCGGAGCTCTTTGCGCAATCCCAAACAAATCGCAAAAAGCTGCTAATTAATTTTAAGCATTGCAAATTTTCGGCTGGAAATACCAGGCCCATACACACACACACACATGTATGTGTATGAATATACACATAATATTTATATGCCTCACACATTTTGCAGCCCAAATAAATAAATACGGATTTGTGGTATGTACATATGTATCTTTCTGTACGAATTCGATGCATAAATAAGTTTTATCACCAATCAAGGTAAGCGGCTCTCCGCGGCTCCAAAAGTGGCCCAAAAAACGAGTTCCCTCCGCTCAGGTGTCTGTGAGTGTGTGTGTGTGCGAGTGTAACTTGAGCAAACTTTTACTTTTGCGAACCGAGGTAAGTGAACTAGTTGCAAAGTGGGCGATTTGCATAAATTGCACACGAGACGACAAACGCGCAGGTAGGCGCAGTCGGCACAGTGGGCCAAAGTCCATTTGAAAGAGTGACAAATCCACAGGAGAACATCCAATGATATAAGAGGTAAACTAATACTTCCCAGGAACCAAAACATTTTTAGTTTGCCTACAAAGATTATTTATATTTAAAAACAAAGCAATCGTAAAACTCCAACTATATTTATTACCAATACTTATAATTAAAACATGTTTCCTAAACTAAAACCTTAATAGATAATAATATCTGGGTGTCAATGACTCAAAGTACTCTAAATCAATACCAATTTTAGAATCTTACCTTTTTCTATCTTTTTTAATTAAAATACTTCACTCAAACTTTATCTTTATTATTAACATTTTAAATGCTATAATATTTCAAATACTAAAATAGATAATAATTTATAGATCTCGATAACTTAAAGTACTTTAAAATATTACATACTTCAGCGTCTTATCTGTATCTATATTTTTGAATTAAATACTTCACTTAAACTTCAACTTTCTTTATTACTAACATTTAAAATGCTATATAATTTCATAAATGAATGTCTTAATAAGAATAGATCTCGATGACTAAAAGTACTCTAAATCAATGCATATTTCAGCTTTTATCTTTATGTATCTTTTTGAATAAAATATTTCACTTAAAATTTGTCAGAAATATGCATAGTATTAAATGAATTAGCCAATTCTGTTGGCAAGCTCATAACCACACTTAAATATAGAGTAACATGTCTCCGCATAACCAGTTCCATTTAGAATGAGAGCGAAAGCTAGTGGAACGGGGCTATTAATTATATTGTCCCGTTGCTGAATATATTTAACGCTTTTGGCTTGAACAAACTAGATTTGGTTCTGAAAAGGAGGGGCACTATGACTTGTCCACGCTTTGCCACGCCTGGGCCCACTGTTCAACGTAGTCGGATACTTAATTCTCGAATATGCTTCCTTGTTCTGGGACCCGCGGACTTATCTCAGTTGGAATATGTTTGTAAGATATTGCCCATTCGGCGGCTGACGTCAGTGCGGTGGCAAGGTGAGGCGAGGCCGAGCAGCTTCCAGGTGTGTGATAAGTGGTCTCTCGCTCCGCTGCAGCTGTCAGGTGATCAGCAGAAGACATCGCGAATTTTGACAGGCCATTTGTGTGAGGAGTTCAAGACACCGTCGCGAACCATAATTGCATAATAATGAAGGAGACCGAAAAGCAGATCGCTGATTGCCGATCGCAGATCGCAGCTGATGAGTTTTTCAAATGGAAATGGAAATGGAAATTGAAAGTCAAAGGCAAACACACTCGCACCCATCGGCGCCGATATGCTGGGGACTGACTAAAAAGAAAGTCCGTTATTTGCTGCAGGCCTTCGGTGCTCTCGGCTCGCCATAAATTAAACGCTCCCCGGTGGATCGGATCGGAGCTGAAGATATAGCGAGAGATATAGGAGGAGGGACAGGGTGGATCGCGGTTACGCAACCCAGCTCGTGTTTTGGTATTTTTTTTTATGGTTATGCATTTCTTTTACAGTTTACAGGCTCATCTTCAACTTCGACTCCGACTTCGGTTTATTGTCTTGACCGCCATTTCCTTCATTAACGATTCCGTTTCGTTTGGTTTTCTCAAAAAGCAATTTCTCTTTTCCCCCTCTAAATCACTCCCTTGCACTCCCATGCTGGTTTGGTTTTTTTTTTAAATTTATTAATAAGAATAACAATAAGGTTTATACTTAACTAATACTTTAATTAGCGAGGGAATAGCCGAAACACAATAAACATTTTTTATATTCAGCTGTTAACCTTGGAAGGATGTATTGCTTAAGCCAACTCAGATTCTTGATTTTATCCTTACATTTAATCGAGTTTTATTAATGAAAATCGTTAATCTAGGGATAGACATAAATTGCATATATCAGGGAAGCAGTTCTCAGTTTTTTATAGACTCTTATTACTGTCGAACCAATCTTACCTAATATATCTAAAGAATCTTAAGTTTTACCCTCGAAATACTATTTTTGTTTCTCTCTAGAAAGTTTCCTGTACGCAGTTACCAAGCCGCACTACGTATGTGCCAAATTAATTGGTGCAGTTGATCACAGAGTTCTTTCTTTGTTCTTAGAAATATTTTATGTTAACAAGACATGAAATCGTATATGTCAAAACATAATATTTCCAGAGAATTGAACCTTTAAACCAATCGCTTGCTTTTTTTGCGAATCAGAAATGCAGACAGATGGCCAGAGCTGGGCGCTTGACTTTTCATTTCGTATGCAAAATAATTCGCGTTAATTGGTCGAAGGACTATGGAAAAGCCCATGGGCGTTGCTGATTTGACTTAAGCTCTTTCGGCTTTCGGCTCTTTTCAAAATCAAAAGTGTGTCACTCACTCGGCTAACTGGCATCGACGCGTCGACCTTTCCAGTGCCACGAACAGCTGCGAAAAAAAGGTTAAAACGTTTACAAATTTAAATCAAATCAAAGGCAAGACCAATCACATCGGCAGCGGCGGCCACAACTACAAATCGACAAAATCGAGGGCAACTAAATTATGTAAATCCGTAAGACCAATGGAAAAAAGATGATAAAATAAAACGATTTTCACTCTTCATCTGGTCATCGCTTTGGGGTGCCATCATATCATCAGCATTTTCACTCTAATTGAAAAACCAGTTTTAACAGTTGATTAAACGGCCAGAAGCAGACGCGGAGTAATAACAATAATCAGTGTTTTTGTGTTGGCTTTCGAAGTGATGCGGTTGAGGGATTATATCACCAGCGCGCTGAAATTAATTGTAACTAAGAAAATGCCGCAATATCAGGCATTTCGCGTTGGGGAAGGTGAACCGCTTTTTGCAGCATCTTCGTGCATCGTGCCAATTGGCAACCTTCACCGCCGCCGCCGCCACTCCACCGCCGCCAATCCAGCTGCTCTCGAATTGGCCAATCGCAATTAAAATATAATTGTGATCCGTTGCGATTCCAAGAATTTTCCACTGCACCACAGCCCTCATACGCCATGTTGGCCTTTCTGCGGTCTCACCTGACGTATGTGTACTATGTTCTCTTTGGCGACACGAGCACGGACACGAGCACGAACCCGTTCTCAAGTTCAGGAAATAACTATGCACAATATACTGGAAATACTCGAATAAATTGCATTAACACGCCACCAGCCGATTTCTTCTAGATCGGACGCGAATAAAACTTAATTGAAATGGCTTGGGGGCTTTTTTATGCAGCTGTCCGCTGGTCATTCTGTGCCGTTCAGGTGAAAAGCCAAGATGGCTGCAAGGCTGCATTGAAAAAATACTTGACTTACGAGCCAGGTATGAGACCGATGATCACTTGATCTTGGTAAGTCTAGTGCGAAGGCTATAAACTATGATTGGATGTGGGCGAAAAAAACAGTCAGAGAATGTTTACTTATATTCTTGGGTGATCTAGAAAGAATTTTCTAATGACTGCGAAAGTAAAAAAAATTACCAACAAATTCAAACTAATATTTATTAAATAATTTGAAGTTTCAGCTTGAAGAGAGCGAGTTATACTGAAAACTTAGATATCCATGGATTAGTATATACATATATGGTTATTCCATGTCAAAATGTAAGTAATATAATAATGTAGTTTTGAAATAAGCAAAGGAGATGCATAAAGTTGACAGTTTTCCGTAAAAAGAAAATAAACTGTGTTTAATTTACTTTAAACATTTTAAAACAGAAAAGCTCTATTTATCTCGAAGCACCAATTCAAGTGTCTTATTATCTTAGTTTTAAGTCTATATGGAGCCATGTTTTTTGATATTTTTAGTGTATGATAAATAGAAATATCAACAAATAATTTAAATAACAACAAATTACCATCCACATTTAAAATAATCATATTTTTAAATGAGTAAGTTAAGACCAATCTCTAAGAATAAGTTATGGTTGAGAAAAACACTATGTAGAAGATATAATACAATATAAAAAAGAAAAATACTATTAAAATTTTGAAATAAAGTAGTATTAATTTTGTTTTTCTTCAGGGGAATTGTAAATTCCCTATGCAAGAATACATTTATTACATTAAAATGCTTAAATAATTAAAGTAAACACCGTTTCAAAGACTTATTAAAACGCAATTTGTTTAAACTCTTTGAAGTTGGCCGGTTAAGTACCTTTTTCTTATCCACAGAGCCAAGTGCATCGTTTGTTTACGCAGCAAATATTGACAGTTTCCTGTTGATCCCCGAGATTCGTCACAGGCTGTTTTGGAATTTGTGCCTGCAAGTTGTCGCCAGCGATTCATATCCGCAAACATGCTCCGTTTTGCTGGTCTTTTTGCACCGTTTTTTGGTTTTTCGTTTCTCGTCTTTCGAATTACGGGTTTGGCTCTGGTGGCCACCTTTGGATGGCTTATTGAATAACAGGCGGCGGCAGAGCAGCCGCTGGTAGGTTGCTCGGCATGCGGCCCTTAAGCCGCCTGCATCTCCTCATCTCCGCCTGCTTTACATAACGGCGACCTGGCGGTGCAAAAAGTAAAAATACTCACAAAACAAAACAGTTAACAGCGGCTTCATCGGCTTGCCATTAATTAAGAAACCGATGATGATGGTGGTCGACAGGGAGTGCAGTTAAATTTAACCGCTGTGAGTCACCGAGCCAAGAGACCCTCTTCTCCTGCTCTGGAACCCTCCGCCGCAGTCCAGTTTTCCCGAGGTTTAATAACCTCCCAGTGTCTTAGCCACGTTAACAAGAATTTTATGCGACGCCCGCGACTGGCATACAAATAGCTGGAAGCTTCCAGCGCGATCCCGCTTAGTATGCATCCGGCGGCTTCACCTCCAGGCGATTGGGATTCTCTGCGGGCCTCTCGGTGAAAATAAAAAGTAACTATGGACAGTAAACGTGCGGGGAGATACGGCTTGGGAAAAAAAAGAACCAAAACAGTTACGAAATCGAGATTTCTGACAATAGTTTTCGGGCAGAATCGAGAGACGACGCCGACGAGCAGCCGCAGATGTTCAGACAATAAAGACTCGCAAATTCAGGGTCAGTGGCAGAAAAGATTGATGGGCAGTCGCATTTGATTTATGTCTAAGTCGATGACTAACTAGCGGAGCCACCAAGCCCAGAGGTGCAGCAGCAGCGGCTCAAATCTGGTCTACGCCTCACCTGCGCCTGCGCCTGCGCCTGTAAATGTTAATGGGGGCTTTCTTCGCGCGGCGAGAGACCAGACGCCTGCGCAGTGCGCACCTCTTGGCATTTCGAAATGCGATCCACAGGGCTCCAGCTCCCCTCGAAAGCTCCCCGGCCGGCGCCGGCGCAGCCGTGGTGGACTGCCGCTTCCCATGGTGGGCTCGGCGGAACTCACCACTCCGGCTCGGCCGGCCAAGACACCTCGGCTTAATAAATAGAACCCGCTGCTGGTGGCCAACACCTAGTGTAAGCGTGGCTGTGTATTGGAAGAGTGGCTCCGTTCACTCCACTCACAGCATCGACCAACCATTCCCACCCAGAGTCTGGGCAAACGTCAGTAGAGTGTCTCCGAATTTCCGTATGTGTTGCTAACCCTTCGCCTCGTTTCCGATCCAGAGAGCTCCAGAGAGTCAATCATGGCGCGTTGGTGGCCAATTTTGAGCGTGGTGTGCCTGTGCCTGGCAGCGGGTGAGTACTGTAGTTAGCTTCTAGCGCCCACACTTAGCATTAAGTAGCCGCCGCGTTGACCTTTGCCGCCGCTTTCCGCAAGGTTGTTGCCGCACAATGGAATCGAAGAAAAAGCGAAGAAACGCACCAGCGAGCCACTTGGCTCCTCGCCTCGGCCGCTGGCCAAGGCAAATAAACTTGAAAACTGAGTGCGACCAGAGTGCGGAGCCAAGTAATTAGCGGCATGCAAGCCATCAAACTTATCCTTCAGCCGCACGATGATATAACCGAGCGAAGAAGGAAAGGCAAAAGTGTGGCATGAGGACGAAACCGGGCTGGCCACAAAGTGGAATTAGCATAGGAAAACGGCCTGCCGTCGCGACGGTTCCGTTTTGAATATATACAGCCATATAGCGGACGATCGCCAGCGTTGTTTATGCAATATCATTTTAATGTTAAACCGAAAACGGGTTTCCAGTCCGGCAATGCACAAACCCGTTCCAGCGGACACCTTACATGACGAGCCGATCCGATCCGATCCGATATATTCCGCCAGCATTCCCCAGCATTCGCCAGATACCCGAATCCCAGTCCGAGTCCGAATCCGAACCCGTCAGCGCCTATAAATGGGATCTGGCGCTTTCGTTTGCCCTTTCGATTTCATCCAAACGAGATGAAGCCGTCTTCGCCAGTTATGAACAAAAATGAGAGTTGTTTTGGTCGGCTAGAAGTGGTACTCGGTACTTGAATTGCCACACAGACGTCGGCCAAACCCGAAAACCGGTCGAAAGTCGTTCGTGTTGGCTGTAAATTAACCATTAGCCTATGTGAGGTGCGGCCAATTACCATGGTTTAGCCAGCGATTAACTTGCAGTTTAATTGCACAATTAAGGATTAGGCGGAGACATCAATGGAGTAGACCGCGGGATAAATGTTTAAGATAGTTAAAGACCAGAAAACATTTTACAAAATAATCCACCTACAGATAATGAAACATTAACTAATAAAAGATGTAACTTTTAATGGTTTTTAATATCTATAAATATATATGAGGAAGAGAGTATGTTAACACATTTTATATTATTCTTTAATAGCACATTTTCATTCAAAACTTCCCTATTGCGAATGTTTTTACTTGAAAAATATATTTAAGCGCTCTTTACAAGAAGATTTTACCCATGTTGATTGAAGTAGTAGTATCCATAATATATTATAAAGAAATTAACGTGATTTCAATCAAATAAATCAATATATATTTAAACAGATTCATCATAAGATAATAATAGAGTCGCTTTGTCAACATTTTCATGGTCTTACCTCCGAATTAACATACCAATTAGTAATGCCTTGCTGAGACAAGAGTCAGAAATATTGGTAGCCAATAATAATAATAGATAATCTGACTGTGGATCACCCTATAACCGACAAATACCTCCTATCCATTCCAGCACATGGCCAGGACAAGCTGGAAGGCGTCGACGTCGAGGAGGTCTGCGCCGATCGTCCCGCGGACGAGTACTTCCGCCTGGATACCGAGGGCGACTGCCGCGAGGTGTACAGGTAAGCCTCTCTCCAGCACGTAGCACACTGTCCGATCGCCCGGGCCCCCGTGGCCAAGTCCAGGTGGCACCTATGCCATATATGCCTGACATCCAAACACATCTCCTACAAACGTATTCTTGCACCTTCTTGTATCGGTATCGAAAGGTGCGACAGTGCCGGCGAAGATGGCCGATGGCGTCTGGCATCGATTCGCTGCGCCGGCGGCCTGGCGTTCGATGTCTTGCGCCAACTTTGCGATTGGAAGTCGAATGTGAAGACTTGCGATGTGCTCGAGAGTAAGTGACCGCCACCCAGTTCTCTCCGCTGCGGATGCCGCGGCTCCAGATACTTCCCGAGAGCCACGATCCCCAGCCTACTACCTATCCCTCTATCCTACTCTCCGCTCTGCCTGTCTATCTGTCTCTCACCTCTGTGTGCCTCTACCTCTCTGTCTCTCTCTCTCTGTGTGTCACTAAACCCGGGGAGTCCCCGAAAATCGATCGAGTCATTGCATAAACACGAGTCCCCCCGAGTCCCCGAGTCCCTTGAATCGGCGCCAAAGTTCTCCTAGCTAGCGAAGCAACCCGAATTAGAACATGACCTTTATTTTGTAGATGTACCAAGTCTGGTTTGAAAGAAATTCAGTGTCCCTCGGGTCTGGCCTTCGACGTGCTCAAGCAGACCTGCGACTGGAAGGCCAAGGTGACCAATTGCGATGAGAAAGAGAGTAAGTGTGCCGACAACTAGCCAGAGCAACCAACCAACCACCAATCAAGCCAAACAACCAACACCTGTACATATATGTAGTAGTCAGCAATGTTAGACTTCCGGAACTTTGGTAGATCCAAAAAAGAAAAAATCCACCAAGAAATCCTAATCCAACCCAGCTCGAAACTAACCCCGCCTATTGTCACCCATCACGCTCATGTAAATACTTCTCATTTCAAAATTTAGACATTTGTTGTCACTAACCCGGATTTTAGGACTCCCAAATGGAATCCCCACTAACCGTCTGTTTCTGCCCCACTCCCACAGAGCCCCGCAAGGCCAAGCCTATCCTGAAGACGGATGAGCCCATCTGCCCCGAGGGCAAGCTCTCCTGCGGCGATGGCGAGTGTCTGGACAAGGAGCTTTTCTGCAACGGCAAGCCCGACTGCAAGGACGAGTCCGATGAGAACGCATGCTGTAAGTGCTAGCTCCTAAAACATCAAGTGGTCCGGCTTCTTTTTTAATTTCTTTGGGATTTTAAACAGAAAATGAAAAGTAAATAATTAAATTTAGAAAACTTGGTGAGAAAATCCTTAAATGTAAAAAGGAAGCCCATTACCTCTTGCCGTACTGTGGCCATTCCTTCCAGAGACTAAACCTTAAGTTTCTTTAATC
>JAEIIU010056941.1:0-129441 GCA_018874675.1 Drosophila baimaii | reverse complement strand
TATGATATAGTCGTCCGATCCGGCCCGTTCCGACATATATAGCAGTGAGAGTATATAGAAGATTATATGCGAAGTTTTATTCAAAAAGCTTCAAAGCTGAAAGACTAGTTTGCGTAGAAACGGACAGACGGACATGGCTAGATCGACTCGGCTGTTGATGCAGATCGAGAATATATATTCATACTTTATAGGTTCGGAAATGACTCCTTCGCTGCGTTGCAAACATTATAATACCCAGCAAGAGTATGAAAAATTTAGGAAAGCAAGATGAGTGGATTATATCTGACTTGACTTTAGAAGCACACATAAACTATAAAATAAGGATACGTAAATGTATCATATAGTTCGCTGTTATTTTTTAAATTTAAGACAACTTGAACAAATAGATAATGAAATTATATCTTTCCAAAATATTAAAATATTTTCCATGGTTCTCAAAAATTACACGTAATTCAATACCAAATCCTTTAATCACACCATCTCCAGATAAGTTCCTCCGATTACAATTTAAGGAGGTCCACCCTACTCCTCGGACAACGCAGGACGGCTCATTAGTCTTCATATTGTGCAGGTCGCTCGAGTAGAGAAAAACAAAAGTAAAGATAAAGATGAAGCGAGGCAGTAAGCCAGAGGAGAGAGAGAAAGATGCAAAACCAGAAACAGCTGCATTTGCACTGAAAAGAAAAGAGATCTGCACATGCGCTCATTGCATTCTTTTGGCGATTTACCTGCATTTCGATTTTCAATGCGGCGAGCAGAAAAATCTGATAACAAAAGCCGAGTGAATAAGAAACAACAACAACAACAACAACGGCAGCAACAGCTGGGTGGCAGAGAAGTTGAATGAAACAGGCAGTAACAGCTGCCTCTTGGGCACTCTCACTCTGGCCCCCCTCCCCCCAAAGTGAAGAGAGTTCAGTTAAGTGACTGGCCAGCAGAGTGGCTCTCTTAGGCCACCTCTCTCTCTATACAGTGGGAAAAATGGAAGGGTCTAAGAGTACGAAGTCGTCTAAAGTAGAAATACTCAGATTAGGATTATCTCTGTATTTTAAATACCTCGAATAAATGTAATAATGTAATATTAAAATATATTATATTATTTAATTATAAATTATTATACTAATATATATTACATATAATAAAAATATAAATTTAAGACATCAAGTTTATTTTATTATTGTAATATATCTGTAGAAATTTGGCTAAAGTTGTATACTTTTTTCCCCAGTGTACAGATTTCTCTTCACGCTGATACCTAAGAGAAAGTCATCTGCCGATGTAGCCCGAAGGGAGCTAGAATTGAGCGAGACTAAGAGAGAGAGCGTCTTGGGGAGCCAGCCAGCCAGCCAGCAAATGTCTATTTAAGCAACGCGCAGCGCTCACTTCTTTTCACTCAATGTTCGGCAGCGCTAAGAAACACATTTAAAAATAAAGCACAACATACAGCGAGAATATCCGTCAAATCGCCGGGAAAAATATCGCGGAATGATATTTTGAATTATTGTTACGAAAAGTTATAAACGGAGCACTTTTGATATATTTTTGAACGGACAGCAGTGAGATTTTCATTTCTCCTGCTTTAGCTTCCAAAAATACTCGGTGCGTTTCACAAATCAAACCAATATAATACAAATATATATAAATATACCTGCTGAGCATATATTCACAAGCAAGCAGACAGCATAACAGCAAAAGAAATCAACAAATATATATATAACAGTAGTAGCAACAACAATCAAAAGTTTAAAACGAAAGACCGGAGAAGTAAACAACAAGAGCGTAAAAAGCGTGCTTTTGCGTTCGTTGCCGCGTTAAAAATATAACGAAAACAAAAAAAATGTGTACGAAATTCCAAAAGTGCAAATTTATTTAAATCACTCGGCCGCCGCAGTGCCCAGTGCTCAACGTTCAAAGTTAACACACACAACAGACGGAAGACGGCGGAGAAGTTGGCTAACAAACAAACGGCATCGACATCATCGGGCCCTAGACTGGAACACAATTCGCGAGTCTAATTGAATTTGGTGCGCGAATTGCGAAAACAGGAAAATAAATAACGATAAAAACCTCGACGGCATTACATATTTCAAGCCACCAACCAAACCAACCAACCTGTGGCTCGGGCTTCGTTTCGAATCCAATTCCTATTCCGATTTGGATTTTTATTGTGATTGTTGTGATTTGTATTTGGATTTCGGAATTGGACTTTTGCTCCGGACAGCCAGCCAGCCATCCGGAAGCCAATCCAAATGCAATTGTTTTAAAAACAAAAGCTGAGCCGAGCTTTTTCTACCTGTTAGACAACAAATCAAGCGGCAAAAAACACCAACAACAACAGCAACAGCAACAACAACACCATCAACATGTGGTGCATTGTTAACCTGCCCAACGGCACTCAGCAGGCCGTCAAATGGGATCCCAAAGCCAATGGTCAGGAGTGTCTGGAGAAGGTGAGTTATCATTTTGGGTGGTAATTTTCCATAGAAAAAGCTTAAGCCATGACATCGGCTCTTCTTGGGAGATTTTCAGATGTTTCCTAATATACTCATAGGTTTCTATAGAATATTTATTAATATTCTTGCTTAAATTGGTACTTTTCTATGAAATTACTTTACACAATGCCAGCGAAAGTCATAGCCTTCTATTTCCAGAAGTTTTAGATCGGTTTTACTAATTTAAAATTAAAAATTCCCATATTTACTTTACAAAAGATACAACAAAAATTTTACACAATGCCAGCGAAAGTCAAGTCTTTAATTTCCAGAAGTTTCAGATCAGTTTAATAATATAAAACTAAAATTCCATATTTTTACTTTACAAAAAATAAATTTTGTTTGTTGTTTATTGCTATTCTTGCTTAAATTGGTATTTTTACATGAAATTCCTTTGCACAATGTCAGAGAAAGTCATAACCCTTTCTTTCCAGAAGTTTTAGATCCGTTTTTCCAATAAAAAAATTAAAAATTCCCATATTTACTTGAAAGTATTTATTGAACTTTATGGTTTGGTAATTTTTCTACTATTTTACACTAGTTCTAGACAGTTAGTTATCAAACTCTATGATTCAAGTTCTTTAAAACGTATACACTTCATTATTTCTCCACTAATTCTATTATTCATAAAATGAAACAGACCTCAATGATCATTAACTATAGCTTACATAATATGTTCCACCATATGTGCAATATACATATGTATTCCCTCTTGAGATAGACTTTTGGGGATTTTCCATCAAGTGTGGACTGACACTACTTCAAATAAATTGCCAAACATTCATTCAAAGCATATTCAATTCTTAATTATTTTTGTCTTTATGAAATTTCCATCTTTAATACTAATTTCGATATATGTATAAGACGACAGAACTTCCTATCTTTATGATTTACAATACATGTATTTGAATTATTCGATATACAAGCATTCCCTTTGTACTTAAGGTTTCAAAAAATGTATCCTCATGAAATAAGAATCCAGGGTAGCTATTATCATATTGAAGGGGGTAACAAAGGCTTTGTTATATATCCGTCTACCATAACAAGTATATTGAATTTGATAACTCATTATCATCACAACGCTCAGGTTACTTTATAAATCCTTTGAATGACCTCCCCACTCCATCAAAAACCTCTATAATAGTTATTGCAATTCAACACTCTATAATATTACACACTCGCCCTATAAAGGGAATTCAATATCAAGAGATCCCCTACCTAAAGGTTACAGAACCCAAGGGAAAGTCATCGATATTCACCTCCACTCCATGTATAGAGGTTACCACACATGGTCCTCTACCACGGGTCCCTCCGATCAAGTGTAGTTGCCTTGGCATTACTACACAATCTTTACAAGCTTATCGATCTCCTATCATAGTTTTTTTTTACGCAATTTTGGCACACGTGTATCGTATTGCCATCCAAAAATTACGTATCCTTTTGGAGGAGCCTATGGTGTAACACCAAAGGGCCTTCAAGTCACTTGAGTTGCAGGTGAAGCAAAGGAAAAAAAAACCGCCTATAGTCTATAGGAATTGGTTGGTTTTTTATCTTTGGAAATAAATAACTAAAAAATGATTACATTTTTATGAGCGACGTGCAAAGTTGTTGACGACTCACCAACGACGGGCCAACGAAAATGTTCTCATTTCATTTTAATGGCGGCCTTTTTTTTCTTTCTTCATTTTTATGGGGAATTTCGTTATGGCTAATGCCAGCGGAGAGGCTTAACTATAAAAAGGGAGAAAAAAAAACAAAAATGTTATGAAAGAATCTTCATTTAAGCACTTGATTCAATTTCAATCTCTGAAACTTTCTTGAAGGGGAAGAGAGAGGACCTGCAGTCTGCCTGAAATTCCTTCCACGCTTATCAGTGCCAGGAATGAGTGTATTTTTTTCTAATTTCGATTCGCATTATTCGTTATCAGGGCTCGGGGGGCCGTGTCAAATTTCATTGTCTTGTTGTTTACTAGTTTTGCGCTAATTCATTTTAAATGCCAAATTGCCAAAATACCCTTGACTCCCCAGCTGGCCTCCCCCCCCCACTGCGATAGTTTCAGAACACCAAAGGTGCTAAGGAAAAACAACAAAGAAAACAGCAACGATAGCAGGTTGTTTGTGGGATTGTGAATATTTATGGTATTAAGTGCTAGGCTACACAGGGGAAAATCTTTTAGTAAAATAATACAATTATAATTATAATAATATTACGAGTTACATATATCCAAGTTTTTCAGACATTTTTCAAAAGTTTTTTGGCATTTATAAGGAATGCGTTGTAAGATCTTCCTTCTTCTTATCGAATTTATGAGCAGATTTACTATTACTTTAAATAATATAGTTAATTATTTGATTTCATTGGCTTTAACTAAGCGTATACTAAATTTGGAACAATATAACATTATTATCACTGTGGACGGCAGTCCACGTAGTGACGAAATGCCCCAGACGAGTGTGTAAAGGCAACCCGAAAAAGTACATTTTCGAAAGTGTATCATGTGTGTAATCATTTTCGTCACAAATGTTGATATCACAATTTTTGTATGTTGAAGGTGCGATCGTCACTAGTTATTTACCTCGTTAAGAGGTGTTTTTGTTTGATTAAAATAATACTTATATTTATATGCAAGTTTTTCACACATTTCACAAGAGTTTTTCGACATTTTTAAGGACAGATCTTTAAGATCTTCCTTCTTTTAATAGAATTTGTTAGGAGATTTTCTATTTATTCGAATGTTGTTTTTAATTATTTAGGCCTCTTAGATTTAACTAAGCTAATACCAAATTTGGTATAATATTATATTATTATTATAATAATTCTAAGATTTATATGCCAGTTTTCAGACACTTTACAAAAGTTTTTCGACATTTTAGGGAAAGATCTTAAAGATTTTCCTTCTTCTAATAGAATTTGTAAAGAGATTTGCTATTTATTTAAATGTTATTGTTAATTAATCGATCCTTTTTGTATTTAACTAAGCTTATACCAATTTTTGCTATCATTTCTTACGGTGCACCTGGCGATCGTTGGTGGGTTCAATGTCCAAGTGGCCGCCACTTGAGGCGCTTAGAGTAAACACTTGACCAGGCCGCTTCTGTTCGGTTTTGAAGGGGGCCCTGTTACTCTGTTACTATGAGAGCGAGTGATATACATACGATTATGCTTTTCCCCTTAGACATTATAGAAACCGCCATCGCGCCCCGCCCTGAAAGATTAAACTCAAATTCGGCAATTCGCCTTGTTTGTCAGGCTAATTAAGACTTTAGGCTTATTTGCGACCCAGGCATTAGTGTTTGTGCAATCTAATCAGGCAAACTTATCAAATAACGCACACACGGGCATTAATATTCATGTGTGTATTTGTCCCAGTGTCAGTGCCAGTGCCAGTGCCAGTCCCTGTTCCAGGCCCAATTCGTTGCCAACTTTATTATCTGTGGCAGAAAAAAAAAACAACAAGACACGAAAATATGCTTCTCAACTTGTGTTTCTATCTTATCTAACGACTTCTAAGCATTATCAGAAAAGGGGGGGCTAATTTGCTATCAACATTTTACGGCTTTTGGAGTGAAAAGTGTACATCGTAAGCAAGTAGAATTGGGCCAGAACGTAGATGGTTTTTTTATGACGGGGGCTTAGCTCTGAAAAGCTCGTTACAAAGGTTACGAGGCGCTTTGTTTCCAGTTAGTTGGCGATTAATGATTGCTAATTGTAAGCCCCCCTTTTTTTATAGTAATATATATGATGGGGTTATGTGATGGATGGTTCAAGAACCAGTTCTAGAAAGCCAAGATACTTTGTGGCACTGTCTTAGAGAGAGAGATAATATTTAATTTATTGTTGCCTTACAGGTACCAGAGAAATGCTATATATAGATTTGTAGATAAGGGTATAAATTAGTCATGAGATTCATGGGAATGAATTTGTATAATAAATCCTTTGTCTACTTTGTTTTTGCTGGGCTTTAACTGTTGCATTATCCCCGGCTTGACATTGGAAATCGAAATCTGAAACGCAAACCTTATCACCAACACACATGCTCCGAATCACGTATGGCCTGTACTTTTGTATGCTGCACAGTCCAATGTCCAATAACACTCGCCTCGTTGATCTGGGAAAACATCTGGCAAATATTTAACACAAGTACAAATATATATTCCCCCCCTGAGGGAGAGCAGAGCCCTCGTCATCAGATTAATCGAATTAATATATGTATTTTTCGCTGCGATTTAACTTTGAGCCATGCGTCAGCTTAATCTATGAGCACGAATACCACCAAGTGGCTTATCATACAAAAAAAAAACGAATGACGCGCCTCTTGTAACACCCAAACGAACCGATAAGGAGTGTCCAAGCCTTACACACACTCGTCATCATCGATGACAATGAGAAATCCTGGCTATTAATAAGCGCGAGTGAGGTGAGTGAAGAATTTAATTAATTAATTTGAAGGCCACAGAATGGAAGGGCTAGCTGATGATGATTCAATGTCACCTGGTGCCGCCTTGCCTGAAGGGTTCATCATCCAGGCACCACCTTAGCTGTGTGATGAGGGTCCAAGTCGCAGCCCAGGCTCTTGGTGATAATCCCGCTTCTCGGGTGTAAACGAACTCAGGAGATACTGAGGCTCAGATAAGGGCGTTTACATAACTTTTTGAGCTGAGGCGCCTTATCGCGGCGGCTAATGAACCCCGTCCGCAAATCCAAAGGGCTAATTCAGAGGGTTTCGGGGGCTTTAGGGGGTGGCGGCTGCACATTTTAATTACTCGGCTGCCAAGCTGGCTCGGACAGGAGCAACAAAGTTTTGCCCGCTCGTACACAATCGCAAATACGAAAAAGTTTCTCCTTGACGTCATTGTGGAAGGCCGACGCTTTCGACGAGTTTGCATGTCAAAGGAGAATTACATTTTCGTTACTCCGATTTAACAAATGTATATATGGTACTTTTGGGGCCAAATACATGCATGCAAATAAGCCCGCTTTTCGGGTGTGTCTGCTCAGTGAGTGAGCGAGTGAGTGAGTGAGTCAGGGCGATTTCCATTTAAGGAACCCCATTTTCCCCGCCATGTGCAACAGTTTTATGCTCGTTAATAGTTACTTGCAATTACCAGCTACTTGTAATTGCATTTAAAATTGCCATTTTCCCAGCCGCGTTTGTCGTCGTCATCAGAGAGTTTGGAGTGGCCCTTTGAGTTGTTTTTTGATTGCTCCGGCTTCTTCGAGTGCGGATTGAGTGGCTGGATTGGTTTTTTTTTCGAGCATGCTCCCAAGGCCTGCTGTTACATGACAAAGTCCACAAAAAAAACCGGGAAGAGGAAAACAATTGACGTTGCAGTGTCACGATAGTGACAAAACGAACTGATAAATCCTCAGGCTTGATTTTGATGTGTGATGAAATCGGATGGAAAGGTTATTCTCAGAAACGATGCAGTAACCCAGTAGAAACAGTAACAGGTCTTAGCTCACACTAAAATAGATAGGTAAAGGGGTTCTGTAACAGCTATTACAACTATCTTGGCTTGAAGTATTATGAAATCTGCGATTACTTTAGATAATATAGTAATGTATTATAATAATGTATACGAGGTGCTCGAGTAATCACTATTTCTACCTTTGAATGTACTGAAAAGTCAAGTTTTACTAAAGAGTTTTACCAAAATCAGCAATAAACCCAAGAGGGAATTAATAATGTAAATTACTAAGGCTTTAAAAACCATTAAAAAGTTCTCCAAAACTATGATAAAAAAGCGTACATCGTAAAAAACTAATTTACTTTAAATTTTAGTACCCAAACATATTATAGCATACTTTCAGGCACTATTTAAAAAGATTTCAAGTCCCCAGCAATGTCAATTATAAAATTCCTATTTGATTTATTCCTGATTCCTTTTAGAAATCTCCTCTGAAGATTCCAATTTGAATTTCTCAATCACACTTGAATCTACAGAAATGTCAAGTGTTTCTAGAGATTTATACCAAAATCAGCAAGTAATGTAATAATTAATATATTTAATAATTGAGTTTTCTTAAAAACACTTAAAAATGGTCTTAAACTTAGATAAAAAAAGCTTATATCGTAAACAACTAATTAATGCTAAATTTGGCACCTCAACATTTGTATTGCATACTTTCAGGCACTATTTAAAGAGATTACAAACCCCCAGCAATGCCAATTATAAAATTCCTATTTGATTTCTTTCTGATACCTTCCGGAATCTTCTCAGTAGATTCCAATTTGAATTTCCTATCACTGAATCTTCCCTCCCAAAGAGAAATACTATTGAATTATCTGTCACCAAGACCTTAAAGTGTGCATAATATAATTCCGCCACCAACACCCGCCGTCGACTGTCTGTGCGTATAATGGTCCTTCCTTCGCCCATTGATTGTGATTCCTTATCGGATTGCCTGTCAACAGGCTGCACTAATCAGATCTCTTTACTCCCGGCGACACGACATCTATTTTCTAGGTGTAATTATATTTGCGAAGGCTGCTATTGCCGCTCCCTGGAAGCCTTACTCCCCCCCGCCCCAGAGGGGCAACAGGGATGTGGCAAGGTTGTGGGGCGGATTAGGAGGCAGCTGGATAGATGGATGGATGGATGGATGGATGGGTGTGTGGGTGGATGGATGGATGGGTGGCTGGGTTTCCTTCAACACCCCCTTAAAGTGTGGGATTACGAGAAGGGCGTGGCGACTGGGCGTTGCTCGAGTGTGCAAGTTGCAACAATTGAAAGATGTGCAACGAGGCAAGTTTCCAGGCTAGATTTGATGAGGCAGCTCAAGTGGCGAAGGGAGGCTGGAGACGACGGGTCAAGTGCAGCCAGCCGCTGGCCAATTTGCTTGTCTCTCGTGTCGCGACAAAAGGCCAATTCAAGCTGAGAAATTTGAATAGGGCCCAGCTGAAATATATATAGCATAGTTGGAAGCTTTCAGGCAGAAGCAACATGGCTATATAATAGACAAAGTTTTTTTTTTTAGGTTTTTTTTTTAACAAGATAAATTCTATAAAAGATTCCGCTAATAGTGGAGAAATATTCCTTGCAGTTTTGCCTTAATATGAGTCTCTTTCGCTTTATGAATTTATAATATTAAGATAAAATAAACCATAGAAATACCTGGGGTATTCTTTGTACCAAAAAGCAATCCTTATCAAGATGGCAATTTAATAAACCCAATAATAATTTCGATATAAACAGGCTATAAAATATTGAACGCTTAAAATGAGGAGCCAAAGTCATATATATTTTTTGTCTGTTTAGTAAATAAGCAAGATACATGCATATATCCAGATATACACACACATCTCCTCTCTGTTTATACATTTTGTGTGTGTATAATTAACAAAATAAAAAAAAGAACCAGGGGAGAACGCAAAAAACGATGTGTATATGTTATACTCTTCCATGTGTGTCTGTGTCTCTCTTTGTTTATCACCTTCTTGTGATAAGCTTGGAGAATTTCTTATATTTAATACTCGATGTCAACAACTTGAAACAGAACAAGAAAGACAGAGAGACTGATAAAAAAAAATGGGGAGTGCTGAGGAGGAGAGGGAAGGTGGAGACAGGTAGAAGCAGTCAAGTCAAGATATCAAGAGCAATCAAAGCGTAAATGATAAATAAGCATAAATAATTTTCGTTTTCCACCAGGTCGTTTTTGTTTTTTTGTTTTCTCTAAAACGCAATTTGTGAGCTGCTTTTTTTTTTTGCGTTTCTTTATTCCATTTGTTTGCCTTCAACAGATGTTAAATTGAAATTCAAATTTCCCCAACACACCGCACACACACGCTCGTATTTTTTTTGTTTATTTATTTACTTAGAGTAAAGTTTAGTGATTAATATTAAGCATACGCCCTGTTAGATGGCCTTTTTAGCCTTGGCCTAAATGTGGTTTATTCGGGAAGTTATACAGACATATATCAGCGAAGGAAAAGACACACACGTGCTTTTACAAAAAGAATAAGTTATAAGTTGGAAAGCACTTTTAGAAAAAATAAGAACATTTTAAAGAAAGAAATTATATGTAAAAGATATATAAAAGAAATAAATATATATAAATATATATATAAATATATATATATATAAATATATATATAAATATAGATAGTATTTATAGATTAAGTATGGTTTATTAATCCTAAATACCTCAAAAAGGCTTCCCTATTTCCCTTTTCTGTATTTGAAAATGCAATTAAATTTATTTATACAGATTAAGTTTGGTTTATTAATCCCAAAGACATCAAAAAGGCTTCCCTCTTTTCCTTTTCTGTACTTCAAAATCCAATTAAATTTATTTAAAAACCAAATACACCGTTTTAACAATGCTTGACAGCATTTAATAAAGTTTAGGATCAACTTACTCAACTGTAAGGCCAATTATAATCCCATCTATCATCATTTTAGATCTTTATTTACTGTGTATCTTGAGATGGTTGCCGTTTCGTTCCTCTCCGTTTTAGGTTGTGTCTGTGGATGTCGTTATTGTTGTTGTTCTTTTCGCAGTCGAGAGCCAAGCCCATGCGAAAAAAAACAAATGTAAAACGCAAAAGGCACAAAACGAGATTTACCTATTTTCGTATTTTTGTCAAGTTTCGTTTTTCGTTTTTCGCTTTATTTATTTTTTATATGTATATTTTTATTTGTATTTTTTTTACGCCATATACGTATCTGTATCTGCATTTGTATGTAAATTTGTTATTTTATTTCTTGGCGTTGCCTTTTTGCTGCTCCGGTTCTGCTACGCTACATCGCATCGTTGCTTTTATTTGTTGCAGTCGAGAGTTATTAACAATTTAAACAAACAACCCAAGATAAATACGAATTTTATTTGAAGACTAGTGAGGAGAAGAGTAGAGGTGTTTTTTCAGATACATTTGGCACCTCTTGGGGAACAAAGAGAGCGCGCCAAATAATGTATCTCTTTTTTTTTGGCTCTAGCAGATACAACGCAATAGAGTTTATTTTTTAATTGGGCAACTAAAAGGATTAAAATTAAATGTCTTTATTTAAACGACAAACTCATTTATTTTTGGATTCGTTGAACCTTTTTCAAACACATAAATATAAGCTGTGTTGTGTGTTGGCACAGGGAAAACTAATTTTGTTTTATTTTTAAAATGATTTAATGTGTATTTTTCGTAAATATTTTATTGTTGACTCTTAATTAAAATGACTATAATTAATTGGCTTTATCATTTTGAAGTGTATAGCGAATTGGATCATCATTCGTTGGCTTTTGGACCACAACAAAGGTGCCATAAATTTTTGAAGCTCACACACGCAACCTAAAAACACAACCAAGATGGCTTTACCCACAAATACCGCACAATGCAAATACTATATATAGTTTATATAATTTATTTTTTTTCCCCCCACTATTCAAATGGGTTTGGGTTTTTCACACAATATGTACAAACATATATAGTTGAAAGTTCTGTAACAGCAGAGGCAGAGACAGCGAGGCAAAGTGTTATTTAAAACAAAAAGACATACATATTCAGTGACCGCTGATATGGTGGCTCCCATTGTTGTTTACCGCTTAATTAGTTTCAGCACAAAAGTCCAAACCAAAAACCCTATCCAGTATTGGCTCTTAAAACTCATAGAAATAACAATAAGCTGCATTGGCATTTGCATTTGCATTGATTGCAAAAGACCAACTGCATTGTGCATAAAATATAGTACAGAGATATCAATAAATTTTCGGGGCTCTGTTCTCCTTGGCCAGAAATGGTAATCTATGTGGAATTTATTTATTTATGGAATATCTCTCTATGCTATATGCTAATCAATTGCTTCATTGCCTGGCAGGAAAGGCAAAAATTAATTTTCCAAACAATTAAATACGAGTGGAGGAGGAGTAGTGGGAGTCGGACAAAGCCCAATGTCGTTTGCCAATTTCGGAATTAATTGCAACTAGCTGCTGCTGCTGCTGCTCTCGGCTTCAGCCCGTAAACCAAACACCAAACACAAAACGCAAAGCCCATGCATTTTCCTCATTTTCCTGCCATCACTTTTATGTCGGTCCGGGTGCAGCAGGGCGTTTATCATGTTCGCTGGACATTTGTGTCCCGGCCTGGCCTGTGTCCGAAAATGCAAAATGCTCTGCAGGCAATGGCAACCTGCGGCCCACACACACACACACACACTCCCTTCCAGGTACAGGGTTGCCAGGGGCCTTCAACTTTTTGGCCAAAAATAATTTAATTAGATTTTCATTTGTTGGCCAGCAGAGAACTAGCTTTGACTGCCAACAAATTGGATTACAAAAGTTTTTGATATCAACCAAAAATTAAACTTGGTTGGAATTTTTGCAAAAGTTTTTCTAACAGAAAAGCAGAAAATGATTGCCAACATTTTTGATTTTGTAATTAAAAGGAATTTTGGCAGAGATAATTATAACTCTTTATAACTTTAAATAAAATCTTGTATTCATATAAGGTTTCTTTAAGCATTAAGCTAGTAAGAATTGCCCATATATCTTTTCTAAGTTCAACAAATACAAACTTGGGAATTATAAAGTGCACATGGCAGGTAAAGAAAAAGTTTTTAACAGATGAAAAACCTCACGGAGACTTTACTTCCGCTTTAAGGGGAAGAAAAGTTAGCTTAAAGTCAGAGTTCAAGGAGGTGAGAGGGCCACCCCCCCCTTATTTACTTCCCGATGTCTTGACTTTGGGCAAGTCGGCAACCCTGGCGAGCATACATCATGTGTGCGGAGCCGCTGCTGCTGCGGTTCCCACTGCCATCGGAGGAGGCCTGGAGTTTGGAGCTGCGAGGGTCACACGAGCGAAGAAGGCTTCGCGGTGCGTGCGCGCCATCCTGTCTGCGTCCTTGCTCCATTCCACCATTCCCCCAACTGGGGGGGGGTGTGCTTGTGTGTGTGTGTGTGTGTGCGTGTCCTTGCCGGCGCAATTTATGTTTACACCGTGTGCTGGCAGTGCGCCCGCAAATCTATCTGGAAAATCGCTCCCAGCTAGTCAGCGAATGAAGTCGGGCCGAGGCGCGCCCAATCAAAAGGAAATTATATTCGCGTGCCAAAGCATACACAATACAAGGCAAGGCAAGGGAAAATGGCCCAAAAACAGAAGCCAACTACAGGCAAAATTCTGTGATTTGAACTTTTTTCCAAATTTAATTTATTCTAAAAGAAAGCTAGCTAAAAAAGATTAATACTTAAACTTTTAGTTTTAATACAAAACTTTGGAATTTGAAATGTTCTACCAAAGTTTGTTAAGTGGTTTATCTTACAAACTTTTCAATTTTTCTGGTTTTATTTAAATTAAGAAAATAAAGAAGATCAGAGGATCACTCTTTTAACAACAACTTTTTCTAATAGATAAAACTCGTGTAGTCGGTGCCTGACTTATTAAATAATTTAATTAGATTTACCCTACATACTTTTCCCTATTTCTGGTGTCTTCGAAATTGAGAAAGCACAAAAATCAAGGGATCACTACTTTAACCAGAAATTATTCAAAATCAAAGCTATCTATTTTTAAGATATTCTAAACTTTTATTATAAAATAGTCTATGACTCTCTTAGTACAAATTTGAAATGATTTCATGGTTCAAATAAGCCAAGATATTAAATTTAAACTTCCTGGAACAACTTCAGTGACTCAACTTCATTTCTAATATTATAAAATACATACAGACTTACTTAGTATACATTTCAATGGATTTAATGCATTGAATAAACAAATATATTAAATTTAAATATAAGGGAACAACTTCAGTGACTCCTTGAGCCTTACCTGATCTTATAAAATATATAATGGCTTACTTAACATCAATTTCAATGGATTTAAAATAAACAAATAGTTTAAATTCAAACATCATGGAACCATTTCAGAGACTCGTCGGGCGCCACATATTCTAGTTCTAATTCGAAAATATATCTAATAATTCTCAAGCTTGATTTCCCTGAGCAAATATATGTGTCAGATAGTTCTGCTATTATTAATAACTTCAGTGACTCATTGGGCGCCAAGTAAACATTTCTTAAACGTTCTCCAACGTTCTATATTTATAAGATAGTGATCCCATGTAAAGTAATTCGACTGTACCCCGACATTGAGTGGGTGCACTTGAAAGGCCGACGAGTGGTAGGGAGGTAGGGAGGTAGAACACAGTCGAGTCGAATCGAATGAAGTCAGCGGGCGTCACGTGCCATGTGAACTCAACTTGATTCGCTCCTCTTTCGGTGAAAACTCCTCGCACATATCGATTAAATGGTTAAAACCAAGCACTTTGCGGGCGTGTGTGTGTGTTTGAGTATCTTTGCCATTTTCCCGGCTAATTGGAAGTAGTTCTACGTGCGAATGAGTGGGCGGGGGGAAAAATCGGTAGGAGGTCCAAGCGCTAATCCAGCGACAATGACAAGGCTGTGAGAGTGGAGGACGCGTAATGCAGAAAAGGAAGCCAGGAGGAGAAGTGGGTGGTGCTGGTGCTATATGGTGAGTGTCGTCTGCTTTTAAGCCGACATTTAATGCAATTACCGCTTGCACAGTCAGGGGCATTTGTCTTTTAGCACCCTGCACTTGGAAATCTAATTGGAAATGCAATTTTCCAGCTGAATTTTCTAAGCCAAAGTAAAACATTCTTTAAATTCTGTCCCTAAATAAGATTTTGTGCTTTGTTTTATTTTCCTGCATTTTTAGTTTGTTTTTCTACACAAAGGCCCCTGCATTTCTTGCAGTGCCTCGCTCAGCACTTTTATGATGATGCAGAAATCGTGCCTGCACATGACAATGACGGAATTTGTGCAAAATCAATGTTGAAGGCAAATGATAATGTCATTTGCTAAGCAGAGGCGCCTCCACTTTGCCACTAGCGCGAGGGAGCACCTCCTCCTCCTCCTCCTCCTTGGGAGTCTAGTGTTATCTATTGTTTCCATGGTTTTTTTTTTTTTTATTTTTTTGCATATTATCCTTGAACTGCTTTCGCCCATTTCGCCAAAGCTTGGTAACGTGGGAAACAGGACGAGAAAATGGGGAGTGCAAAACCATAGAAACCTGAATGCACAACAACTAAGCGGAAATATGGGCAAGTAAACCTCCTTTGTGCCCATCCCATTTCTCCAGCCACAACCTGCAAATAAAGCTTACTCTAGGCCAAGCCAACATACATAGCTTAGAACAATATTAAACAATAAAAAAAAAAGCAAGAAGGAAGGACTTAGTCCAGGGACCACGACTATGAGATACCGGGTATTGGGTTTAAAAAGCACAAAATTGGGTAAAAGTAAATAAATCTGCCAGGGATATTGTATATTTTTGCTTTCTTTATAATTAAAATTTAATAAATTAATTAAGACTGTTCACAAAATTAACATTTTAAGTGGTAACAAATTATAGTAAATAAATCTCATCCATGGTGACGTCACAAAAGGCGACTTTTGCTTCCCCAAGCTCCTCTCACACAACATACCTAAAAAAACCCCCCATGAAAGGGTATTAAAATGGAGAATTTCTACAGGAAACAGGAGAAAGGCAGTAAAAGAGTGTGAGACAGTGGAGAAAGAACAATAAATTGCGTGAAAATGCAGCCGAATAAAAAAAAACAAGGAAATGCAAGCCGCAAAGCAAACCGCAGGAACAGGGGAATGCATTGAATGCTTTTGCCCATTGTATTCGAATATAGTTTTCTATAAAAGCCGACAAGCTCGGTGCCCCTTCACACCTCTTTTGGCGGTGGGCGGGGCTTTGGGCTTTGCCTCAAATCCAACTCGGAGCTGCTCTCTCCTCCAACCCATACCCATGGCACCCCATGCTGAGTGCCATTTTGATGTGTCTCTAATGGCAAGGCTTTTGTTTCGCCCTTTCTATACTTTTCTTTTTTTTTCCTGCTGCTGCTTTTGCTTTACTTTTATTGCCCCGAACCGAACCGAACCGAGTCCTGTGTGGCTTTCACTATTATTTTCTTTGGCCTTTCTCTACCGCATGACACACACGTTCTTCCTGCCAGGAAGCTTGTGGGAGGCGACACTGGGCCTTGTAAAACAAAGGCTGGGTGTGGGGGCCAATAAAAGCACATAAAGACATGATGGGAAATGAACTCGCACAACAAATCCGATCAGCTACCGGATCAAGATATAATTCACTCTCGGACTCTGGACGGTTTCAATTTTAAATTCGGAATCGAATTAAATTGCAATTTATTCGCATTTTTATATGCAGAGAGAGAGGCTTTTCCTGCGCCATTTTCCCCTCGCTTCAATTAGCGTATAATCCCTCTCTATATAGGCGGAAAATGTTGTCCTTCGGCCTTCTTAATTAAATGCTTTTATTTTTATTTTTACTGCCCAAAGATGTACAATATCCCTGCGGCAGTCCGTGTCCTGTTTGCATTGTTCGAAGCCTTACCCCGAATGCTTTTGTCTTTGTTCGGGCTCCTCCCCGAACCCTCTCTCTTAGCCCCCCTCCGGAAGCCACAATCAGCGCCAGGATAATGCCATTTTAATTGAGCCTCTTAAAGCGACATTTTCATTGCCTGGACTAAAATTAATTAAGTCCAGCTGTAAGAAAACAGAGAAAATTCGCCAGCAATTTTAATTACGATTTAATGGAAATCGCCATGGCATGGGGATTTATTTATTTTAGTGTAATTACATTTAGAAACAGGGAGGGGGAAGGGTGGTACATAGGTGAAGGGAAGGGATAGATGACTGAGTTCTCATTTGAAAGTTAAATATTCATATGCCAATGCAAAATTGCCTGAGGTCACGAAATGATAATTGCGGGAATTACCGAGTAAATTAATACATTCTTGTTTCTTTCGTTTTTTTTTGTTGCTATTACAGAGTGAGTGGCATTCTGAAATAATCAAATCAGAGTCCCCCCTCCCCTAATCATTTCTAATCGGGAGGGACCTGCAGTCTGCCAGGTGCCGAGTCACACACACAATTTTCCGTCGCTTTTCCGCCCCCGTCCTCCATCACGGCCTCTTAGGCTTCGTCACCCACTTAGCCTGTATCCGCTGGGCCAAGCTTTCCTTTTCGCCCGCATCAAAAGCATTTTCCGCTACTAAATTGCTTGAAAAGAAAATTCTACAATTTTAACGAAGTGAAAATTGCCATTTGGCATATGGTGGTGGGGAGTGGGGGGATTGGGCCAGGGTTCTCTGGTCACCATCAAATGTCCATCAAAGCTTCTGAACTTCTGGCTCAGGAGTGGTAGTGGGCGCTGGGTGGGGCCCTAAAGCCAGGCATCATTAACTGCAATGACTAAAGTCATTTGAATGGAAGGAAGAACAGGAGGGGTCCGATATACACTGAAAGGAAGTGGTTTTCCTGAGAAAGAATTATTATATGTATTTTATTAATTTTAAAATATAAATATAATTTTAGTTTTGTAAGTTAATTTAATTTTGAGATATTTAAGGAACCAATTAAATCATTATCAGTCATAATTATTACGCTATGATCGGACTAAACATTAGTTACTCTACATTAGTTAAGCCTCTCTCAGAATCCGGACTTGAGAATTTCTAGTGCACCTTTCATGTTAATTTTTTCAACTTTGCTTATTTTTATTATAAATAAAAATACTTTACGTATAATTTTATTCATTTTTCGATTCTATATAAGATCAAGAAGTTATTTTATAATCTGTACATATAGGAAAACGTAATCTTTAACTAAAAAATTAATTCCTTAGCAAGTCTTTGATAAAAAAACGTTATCTTTTACTAAGAAATTATATCCTTAAGAAATCCCCTATTAAATCTTAACAAAAAGAAAGAGTATATAACGCTTTAATTCATATAGCCTTTTGTCTTGTTTTTTTTTTTTGAAACGTGACCTCTGGCAATTTTAAGAGATTTTCCCCCCGCTATTTGTTCACCGTGCACAAGAGGTCCGTACCATTGTTGCGAGTGGGGGGAACAGGAGTTGTATTTGGTTAGGCTAAGCTTGTCACGCGCGATTTCCGATACCGGTTGATGCTCGTGGCGCAAAACCGAAAGGACCCCAAGGCCGGAGTGCAATTTACAATTAGAATAAATGAGGTTAGGCACGTCAGGACACTGAAGTTGCTTTTTAAGTGAGCCACCAACTTTAAATGATATATTATTATGTGTTTTTTGCCAGCGACCCATTTGCATAGCAAATGCCCGCCGCCGACTGGCTGGGCTCTCCAGGCTGGAGAATTATCAAGTGCAAACATGGAATTGCTCCGGGGGGTGTGGGTGTCGTGGTGTGGGAAGACATTGGCCAAAAAGAAAATCAATATGGGGCAGACGAGAGCCAGCCTGGCACCTGGCAACAGGCAGCAGGGAGGATCTACCTACCCATAGATGTATGTACCTATAGGTAGATATATGTATATATTATATACGAGTGTAAAAAATATACATTTTTTGGTAACTGACAGATACAAACCTGCTGCAAACCGGTGTGTCTCTGTGTGTGTGTGTTGTGTGTGTACTCCTGTGTGTGTGCCGTATTTGATAACTTAATTGAAATACATTGGAGAGCGGCCAAGGCGAGTGTGGGCCAAGCGGCGGGTGTGCTGGCGCCGAGGCGAGTGGAGGTAAACTTGTAAGCCTGCCTTGTGGATTTATGGGTAAACAAGTTCATAGCCAGGGTTATAAAAAGTGGGGGCTGCTCCACCACCATGGGTGGGTGGGTGTTTGGATGGCTGTGTTGTGGCGGATAAATCATCAAAGCAGCTGCAGCAGCAGCTCGGCTTCGGGGAAGCCCTCGGCCTGGGCAAACTTTCCTGGCGGTGAGAGGGGTGCTCCAAAAAAACCGATTTGCTGATATCTCTGTTATTATATTTTGGAACTGTGCCATCCTGCAACCAAGCCGCATAATGTTGCCTTATTATGCATCCTTTTCCCGCACACAAAATCCGCCAGGCGGAAGAAAATTTCTTTTTATTATTATTTTCATTCATTTTAGTTTTCCTTTTTTTTTTCTTTTCTTCTTGTATTCCTTGGACCGCCGCGGCGTCTTAAACATCGACAATAGTCCAAGTTTTAGTGGTCTGCAAGACCCTGACCTCTCTGACTCACTGTGTGACACATGTATATATATTTATATATATATATATATAGTTATAGCAGACCGCATTTCGTTGAGGGGAATGCATCTCCAGGCCGCAGCAAACACATTTCGTCATCTTAAAATTCCACAACATTTCCATTTCTGGCTCTCGTATGTGCACTTGACATTCTTTTGCGCCAAGTTTTCCTTTCATTGTTGGCCAGGAAAAGTTTTCTCCACAAATCTTACCCCTCACCCACCCTCACTTTCCGAACATTTCATTTAGGCCAAAATGTAATTTATCAAGTTGCAAATGTGATTCCGAGAGTCTAGAAAATGGTATGGAAATCAAATGAGTGTTTTTGTGTAAATAGAATATTTCCTCGGGCGACGTAGAAGGAGGAGGGATCCCTGGAAGAATTCCGGTTTCTATGCCAACTTTGTTGGCTATGGAGTGTGCCACACACCCTCCCCCCACCCCCTAGTTGACTTTGCTAAATGGCTTGGACTGTTACTATAGAGGGTTTTTGGTAATAGAAGCTCACATTCTTTGGGCAAAAAACTTGTGACATGTCTTTGGAGCATTTTATTTAAATGTTAGAAGTAGTTTTTATTGTAAAGCCAGAAGTTGGTAAGAAACTAAAGTGTTTACTTTCTTTATTAAATATTTGGCTTGTTTTTTATGTTAAATATTTAATACAGAAATAATATTTACTAGAGTTACTTACATTTCGAGGGTATTCTGTGGGTAACAAGTTGGATTTTCTGTTTGAATTTGTTGAAGTTGATTTCTATGGAAGTCAATTATTGTTGTCAGGAGAAAAACCCTTCTCAGAAGTGATTTACAACAAAAGAAATATTAAAATAAAGGTTGAAATCTATTAATTTACGTTTCCACTTGCCAGAACTCCAATATGTGCAGCAAAAATTGTTGGAAAAAACTTTATTATTTAGTGCTCTAATAACGCCTCGAGTCCTCGAGCGTTGTTGGCCACAAAGTTAAGCCGCAATAATCTGGCATCACGTCCCGGCAATTGGGAATGCGCCATGCTAATTAGGGTCTGGAAAAGTCCCCACTACCCCCTTATTTTTCCCGCTCCCATAATTTACAATGTAATGCATTTGCATGCTTATTTGGGCCTGCTGTTGTTGTTGTAGAGGACTTGTTTGCACTACTGCAGCCAACAACTCCGAGGGGAAATGGAAAATAAAAAAGAGGAAGCAAGAAAAGTGGGGGGAAGAGGGGTAGGGGTGTAAGGGGGGGGGGCTAGTATACAAGAGAGCCCTGCGGCTTTTCCGCATTTTCGCGCAACGCACGCAAAAAGTGGCAGCCACTGAAAATGACGCATACTTAACGAAACCAAAACAACAGAGCGGCAAACAGCAAAAAAAAAAAAAAAAACAAAACTGAACTGCGAGAAGGACGAGGAAAAATTATGGCAACTGCCAGGACACACACACACACACACACATTTCTGCATAACATAAATATATGCACAGGACACATATATTTTCATTTGGCTGCCCTGATTTTTAAAACAACCAAGCATGGACACACACATCCGTGTGTATATATATATATCATGATTTTTATTTAAGACTTGGTGGTGCAGCCTCCGCGCGCCTCCGCTTGCAATTGACGTTGCCTTTTAGCCGTTGACGCAACCGTTTTGGCCGCTTTGCAGAGGCTGTGCCAAAAGTCACGTACGTCGGCCGAAAAGCAGCTAAAAACAGTCGCCTTTGCTCGCAAAACAACGTTTTCATTAAAAATGCAGAGGAAGACGGCCACACTGGATCACTCAGCGAATTGGGGCCACCCATATAATTGCCCAAAAAAAAAAAAAAATAACACACCAAATTATATATACAACAGCAGGGCGCAGAGCGATGAGAGTTTAATGGCTCCATAAACTTGACTCATTCCCAAATGAAATGTCAGTGGAGGAGACAAGTAGCACGCTTTCGAGGCGCAGGAACTGGGAGGAACAGAACAGAGAGATCACTGCCAGGAGTTAGTGATGATGCACTGAAAGTTAAGGCATGGTACGGTCTTATTTATTTGAATTAAAGGGGAATATTAGAGGGAAGCCTTTAGTTAGAAAAGCATGTAGTGATGTCTAAATCAAATAAGGTAAAAAAACCTAACTTTTAAATAGTTTTAAGCTTAGTAAACTAGAATTCATGATGTTGCACTGAAGGTGAAGACATGATACGGTCTTATTTATTTTAATTAAAGAGGAAATTTAGAGAGAAACAATTAAATAAATTTAAACCTAGCATTGAACCTCTAAAAACATAGTTTAAACATAGTTTTAAGCTAAGTAAACTCGAGTTCAGACTTTAAAATGTTGAAAGATACATTATTTCGAATTTTGCCAGTCATCCTCATCAGTAGCTTTAATGGGTTTACCAGCATAGTAACGAATACACTTATTTATGGGAGGTATTAGGAAAAAACAAACTGAAAAATGTAATTAAAATATTTTTTATGTTTATGATAAATAATTAGATTCTGCAAATGATTAAGCTCTTGAAAGGTTTTTTATAAATCCTTTTTAACCATTAAAAATACACTAAAATTACCCATTAAAAATTAAATATTATTCCCTAAGTGTCCTTGATTATGATACTTAACCGTCGGGCAAGGACATTTATTCATTACACCCTCTGCCCAGAACTATTCACATTGATTAGCTCTTTAATTGCGGTTATGAAATGCCATTAAATCCACTCGGCGCGCTCTGCAATTGTTTTCTTTTTTTTTTGTTCTTGCTCTTATTGCATTTTTAGTGTGCACTTTGAATGCAGCAGCATTTTTGTTGTGTCTTGTTTTTAGCTTTTTGAGTTTTTTCTACCATTTGTTTCGTTTTTCGCTATAAAATTTATGGCTAACGATCAAAGTCCAATGTTCAGTCGGTCGCTGCTGCCTAGGCCTGACTGCAGAAATTAAATGCAAGTGCATTCAGAGCGAGAGAAAGAGAGCAAGAGAGAGAGGGAGACGGGAGTGAGAGTGAAAGAGACACACACGTGCTCTGGTTCTAATAAGAACGAAGAAGAGTACCGTTTGTTCTTACAGGTAGCCTTCAATAAAGGGATTTAAGAAAATCAAAGTTTAAGTAATTAAATTCTTGAGCTAAAAACTGCAAAAATATTCTAAAAATAGCTTTAAAAAATGACTATTCATTTGTGATAATTTTTTTTTAAATGTACAATTCACTTTATTCACTTTTATGGGTATACACTGTAGTTTCCCCTACCCATCAGAACTAAGAATACTGCCCCGCAGCCGCTTTTTCTTATTTTCATTTCAAATCGAATTACATTTAAGGAAAAAAGAAAAATGCCAGGGGCTCAAATAATATAGATTTACATTGCTTTAAAAATAAACTACTATTAGTAACCAGCGATGACGCTTCCATTTCGCTTACCATATGGAAAGGAAAACTCAATTGGGGCCCGCAACTTTGTACGATTGAGGTGCCGAAGGTTGGAAGCGAAGGTTGGCACACTTGTTGATAGTGTATATTCTTATACTATATAGTAGTATATAGCATTGCCACTGATAAGGGCGCTTTGGAAATGCACACAGGGCAAGTATTTTGTAATTCGTTGGCCAGTTAATTGTGCTGATCTTCGATTTATGGCTTATAGTATAGGGGAAATCAGGTTAAAATGAAACTCGTTTATGACCGATTTTTTGTGATGATTTCATTGAAATAGTTTATGGGTCAGACAGAGAAAAGAGTAAGTAATGATTTAACTAAAAGATAAAAATGTTATTTACTTTAAAAAATTGTAATACTTAAGATTTTTACATACCTACACCTCATACAATTTATAAATAATTCTTAATTAGCTACCCAAACCAACTGATCTTTAAAAATATAACAACATTCCTTTTTTGTGTGCCATTATCATATTATTATTTGCTTAGCAAGCTTAGACTTCCCGCCATATGGTTAAATTTGAGTGGATCGATGAGCAATTGTCTGGAAATACCAAGCTTTTGGATTCTTGTTATTATAAAACCGACTTCCAGTGACACTATTTTATTTATTGACTTGACAAGTTGCATCAGTAGCTCACTCACTCGCCTACACCTTGACATTTGGATATTTAACCTTTGCTAATTGCATCAGCACCCGGTGGTCCAGACTTTTCATCAATTATTTTGCACTTGCACTCGCTTTTCGCTTTCCATATTTCATGGGCTATATACATATGTATGTATGTATATGCCATATGTATGCACTATATATTTTTCCATTTTCACCATTTGTCAGAGACATTCCGCCGGTTCTCACGTCAGCAATTAAAAAAGCAGCCACCGAACGTGAAACAGTTATGGTAAATTGGAGGCGGAGACCAGGTTGATAAAGATGCGGGGTCTCACTTTATACGGTGGCGCACATGCCGAGCACGTGGTTGTTCCTCCTGCTTCCTCCTTCCTCCTTCCTCTACCCCCTTTCCGGGTCTGTCTCGATGCATAAGTAATTAAGTGCAATTTATGGCCAATTTCCCTGCATCGAACCTGTTTCAGTGCATTTTCATTCCCAATAAACACGGTGAAAAAATGTGGCAATTTACTTAATACGAAAAAAGGTGTAAATCGTAATAACTCGGGAATTATTAAAGCTAGAGATATGAAATTTGGGATGTATGCCCTATAGATCAAGTATTACTATCCTAGAAACAAGGGGCTTTATTATAAATAAACTTTTATTATTTTAGGGGAACTAATTTCTTAAATATTCCCTACCAGATATACCAAAAAAAAAAACATTTTAATGATTTTTTAACTTCATAATCCCCAAGAGTTGCTCTATTATTTTTGTGAGTGTAATAATTTCTATAAAAAGGGGTGCAGCTGCCCCTCCTCTCACCCCCTCCGTACACCCATCTGTCAACGGGAGCGTAGCGGGATGACAATTGGAGGCGAGAGGAAGGGAGAGGTGATCACTCCATAAGCGCATGACCTGCAAAACGAATGAAAAACGCGAACGAACGAGTTCTAACCGTTTATAGTCTTCCATCTGTCCAACTGTCTATCTGCTTATCTGTTTGTTTATCTCGTTTGCACACACAATTGCCAAGAGGAAGAGAGTGGATCAGCAGCATCAGCCTTGCCAAAGATCACTTCTCTTTCATTCCGCTCTCATTTCTCTTATTTGCACGTGTGCCCTGCTCGAAATGCATTTAATCAACATTTTAATCGACATGTAAATTTCACTCTTTGCCTCGCTCAATCGTTCGGGCTCTCCTTCTCTCCTCCACACCTCTCCGGGTTCAAAGTACAAAGTCAGCAGCTCTCCATGTGACGTCATGGCTTCAATTTCAGTTACAGTTTTCGATTTCGGCTGGGCATTAAACTAAGCAAATACAAAATACAAAATACAAAATACGAAATACAGTTGCCAAGCCGCCACAGCCGATCGACAAAGAGCAGGGGCGACGACGTGACAAAAACATATAATAAACAACGGTCGGAGGAGAGCAGCAGCAGCAGCAGCAGGAGAAACAACAGCAACTGAGGCACAGCAACAAAGCAGCAAACAACACACACAACACTCACTAGGCGAGTGCCAGTCCAAAGTCCAATTGGCATTTCGAAGACTCGGGTCCAAAGTCCAATGCAGTCGGGTTTTCTGCTGCCAGCTAGTCATAGCAGCCCCTCCCCCTTTGGATCCCCCTCGAAGGCCCCCCCGCCCAGTCGGAGACTCCCCTGCCTCTCGCCACACGTTTACAATTGCTGTCTGTGTTTGTGTACTCAGGCAGTGTAAAAAGAGCGACGACGCTCTTTTGTTTCTCACGCTCACGCTCTCCCCAGTTACACTTTTTTTTTTTTTTTCGTTTCGTGTTCTTCGTGGCTCCTCCGCTTTGTTTACCTTTGGCGGGAGCTCTCTCTTAAGCCCAGCAAGAGCGCTGGCACATCTTGGGACTCTTTAAGTTAAGTTACCGGACAAGGTGTAGAGAGGCATGTCATTTTACACGCTTGTTGCTTTGTACCAAAGAAATAATTAAAAGGTCAAGGAAGTATTGTGTACAGGCTCCCCATTTTAAGCTATAAATAAACTCAATGAAATTGGTTACAGCAGGTGCTTAAAATCTTAACAGAAGTGAAAATCCCTCAGGGGGAGAGGGGTTTAAATAAAAGAAATATATAACCAAGTAACCGTGTTCGGTGTAAAGAACAAACAAGTTTATGACTTCTAATAAAATTCATGTAAATTTCAAGCAAACAAAATAAACTTACTTACTGTAATGACTCACTAAAGTTAAGTTAACTAGCTATAAATAAATTTAATAAAATATCTATTGTGCTTCTCCCTAAGAAGCATCTTAAGAATCTTCTCCTTTTTATGTAATTTACATACATTCGTATATATTTTGCTCGCTTGTTGCTAGGCATAAAAACTGAAATGACCCCAAAAAAATTGAAAATAAATAACTATAAATAAGTCCCAATGAAATATCCGTTTTCCCCACAACAAACAAACAAACAAACACAGATACGCGGACATTCCCAGTAAAAATGTAAAGTAACAGATGTAGATAGTTTATGTATCTTCTACACGCGGGCTTGTTGCTTGCGCCGGCCCTTTTACGAGCCCTAGTAAAAACGCCGAAAATCACCAGCAATAACTGCAAATAAGCCTTTATGGCATTACGAAGGGCGGGATAATAATCGGGGGGGGGAGTAAGCAGAGGGGGCGGGATTAATTCGGAGATCTCCTTGGGAAAGCATAACCTTGGGTTATGTCACAGGGCTCGACTTGAACCCCCACTACGTTCCCGTACCCATTCCCGACTTGTATTGTGGCTATTGTGGCGCTGAAAATCAGTTCACGTCTCGCATTTAGCAGCGGCATCGAGGCGATTCGCTTTCGTGTTTTATTTAATTTTAGCGAAATCCACAAAAGTGGACTTTGCACTTGACAGCGGCGACGATTTTCTGTATATATTTTGTTGCCATACGTTAAGCGTATTTTCTTTGTTGTTGTTTTAGTTGTTGTTGCTGTGATTATTGTTGCTGTATTATTTCTGCGGTGAATGAGTGCTCATATGTTATGTACACACACAATACATCCATGTATTTAGCCTTTTTGGTTCCGCCTGTTGCCACGTTTTGTGCTCTCCAAGCCGAGCCACGAAATAATTCGAAATAAATGCCCCGGCGACCAGCGTATAAAAGTGTGCAGAATATTTCTATGGGAAGTGGAATATGAGCATGTGAATGTGAGTGTGAATGTGTGTGTTGCCTAATTGGAATAATATGCTTAAATTAATTTTTTGCTATTGGCGTTGAGCGGGAAAAACGGGTTGCCAATTGTAGAAACGTAATAATTTAAAGCATTTTGCGGGATTCTAAAAGGGTGAAGCTTCAAAATAATATAAATTAGCAGCTATCATGGCGTATACTTGATTTTTTTTCTTTGTTTCAATTTAATATCGATATTGGCCATATTATATATTGTTAATATTGATAATTACTTATCCATATTGGTCATATTATGTATTTTCGATATCCATAATTACATTTTTAAGCTACTTTTCGAGGCAATTTCTCCTTAACAAAAAATATTAAGTATACGCCATGAAATTTTTTTTTATTTTTTAAGCTTTATCGTAAAATAAAGCAATATATCTACATTATATCAAACCGTTAAATTTAAGGCAATAAAATGGATAAAAATATTTAATTTACATAATGTCAATATATTGCCATATGGTCCAATATATTTATATTTGAGAAACAAATTCTAGAATTCGATATATTTTTATATTTTGTATCGATATTTTCATAGCTTCTAATATCTCACAATTTTCTTTGTCTTAAAAACCTTGAAAATATGTATATTTTGAAGCTCTATGCTAATTTTCAACCCAATTCAATTATTTAGCTTCCCCAAAACCTACCAATTTATATATTTCACTTAATTTGTTTATTTATTGTGCCCCGCTGTTTTGTTTTCGGAAACCCAATGCGTTCATTAACCCTGAAATGCTTCTACATTTTCAAAACTGCTCTACATTTCGAGTTGATTTCATTAGGAAATATAATTAGTTCTATCAGAACAAAACCATTTACTGAGGCGCAATCAATGGGGTTCCGAGGGATTTATGCACCATCTGGCTTTGCCATTGCCATTGCCATTTTCGATTTACCATTTCCATCTGCTTGTGGATTCCCTCCTAAATTCTGTTAAACATTCCGCTTGCGGCAGATGTGCGTAGTATGAGATTTCAGTTTAGTTGGGTTATTACGCTGCTGCTGCTGTTCAAAGCTCTCGAGAGGCTTCATTAGATTCGCTCTCCGGACTGCCGTGGCTGTCAACGGCAACCCACGACATCCTCAGCGGCATCCGCATCCGTATCCGCATTCCCTTACACCCGGAATGGCCATGAATTTAATGCCCATTCGCAGTGACAGTGCAGACATGGAGACGAGACTCCTTGTGCCGTGTACATCAAATTCTTCTTCGTCGCCTTGTCGCCCTGTGCGACGACGACTGTCTAACAACCGTTGCTAAGCTGCCACGCCCACTTTCGACTCGAGTGGCATGTAAATTGATCTGCGTACTTGATTAATTAATTGCGTTCGACTTGGAGAGCGGCACGAAAACTGCAAACCACAAGCTGCCGACAACATCTGTCGTCTTAATTAGTCCAAAAGTGGCATTGGAGTGGATTCGTTTTTGCCGAATTGGGTTTCACTTTTGCTTCATGTCCTTTGTTCAAGGTGAAAGGCAAGGTCCTGGTGCTATGACAGGTGCTTCCTGGGGAAGCTGCTGTGCTGGGGAAGCCAAAGAGCAATTAGGAATTTCGGTATTTCTATAACTTAATTGGAATCAAAAAGGAGGATATTCTTTGAAATATTAATTTGGGAGATTATTAAACAAATTTCTTGAAGCCGAAAAGCAGGCAATAGTTTATTTTTTGTACTGAATTATTACTTAATTTCTTACTTACATTTAAAGACTTTCTTATATATTAAGTCATAAGGGCAGGCACCATTTTAAAAGGCAAATAGAATCAAAAAGCAAGATATTGTTTGAATTATTAAGAAAAGTTTTATTCGACCGCTCAAAGTAGGCAACAAATTATTTTTTACTGGAAAATCTTCTTATTTTTAAAGACTTTCCTACACGATAAGTCCTAAAATCACACTTTTAAAAGGTAAATATAATCAAAAATGGAGATATTCTTTGAATTATTAGTTTAAGAGTTTAAGAAACATTTTTTTCGACGGCTAAAAGTAGGCAGCAATTTACTTTTTACTTATTTTTGCTTAATTTCTTACTTTTAAAGCCTTCCTTACTTATTAAGTCATAAAAACAAGCATCATTTTAAAGGTGCAAAGAACCTAAAAAGAAAATGCGTCAAAATACACATAAACGGAAACGGAAACTAGAACAAATTGTCTCAAATTTCACTTTAATGGCTAATAATTTCACTCGTAAATTTAAACACATCCTCTCTCTCTCTCTCTACCTCCTCCCCCCAAAAAAAAAACAGCCTCCAACCCCACTCAGGCATCTCACCTTTTTTTTGTCGTGTTTTTTATGCGGTTTCGCCTAATTGGAAATGGGGAAAAAATGTGCGAAATGGGCGTTGATGCGTGAGCAACTTGTTGCCTCGGTAATATATACATATACATACATATATGTACCTATACTTGGGTAGGTACATATATCTCATTATGCAAAGTGCTGTCGGGGGAAGGGCACTTTTTTGGGGGGATGAGAATACTTAGAGGTAAGCCTCGGGGCGGCAACAGCACTCCAGCCATCCATCCACCCAAACAAACACATTTTCTTTGCTTGTACTCGGTATTTTTGTTTTTGACGTTTTGGAAATTTCATTTCGGCGACCCCAGCCAATGCAAGTGCCTTGGGGAATGGAAGTGGCAGAGATGAGGAGTGGGAGTGGGAGTGGGCACCCGGGATGCGATGCATTGAGGCAGGCAACTTGTTAAAGCCAACCGACAGACAGACAACCAGCAGCCAGCCTCATAATCAGGCATTATGGAACACATAAGGATGTTGTTGCTGCTGCCGCTGCCAGCATTTGAACTTGTTCCATTCGAAGCGATGACACGCTCGTTGCATAAGCAAATATTTCTGGAAACCACACAGCATCAGCAGTACCCACACTCCCACGCCCACATCAACCTATCCACCCATCCATCCAACCATCCAACCATCCATCCAACAATCCAACCCAACCAAGCATCCACTTGCCAGGAGCAGTTGTTGCGGATGTTGCTGCTGTCATGACACAACGCTGGGATCGGGATTGGTACTAGGTCCTGGGACACGGGACCGGGACCGCGAAGCTAGGAGACTGGCAACTGGAGACAGGACATGCTTTGGGCCGCTGTGTTGCTGGTGGAAGCCGCATGTCGCTGACAGGCTCTGTCAAGTTGAATTGATAAGCCGCTGATCCAGAATAGATTGAAAAACATTCAAGCGTGTCGCGGTCGCCCGGCGAAGATTAAACTTTAATTTTTCTGCGGGTTGGGTACAAAGGGAACTAATCATTTTCTAGGCAGTTTATTTAATATTGTGGGCTCTATGTGATGTATTTTATTATTTCTAATAACTAGAGGCGTTCTGGGACACATGTTTCTAATGATTTCTCCTTACTTACCCAATGTGGTTTTGATATTAAAGCAATTGGTTACAGGCGGTGTCAAAAATAAGGGAGAACTGGGAAGTGTAATGGGGATTACACCAAGAGCTAGTCTTTTTGATTAATATTTTGGCTTAGAAATTATATTAAAGATATGAAATCCCTTTAATAGATGCCCAACAGTATGCCAAAAAAATTACCAACAATTTAAGAGCTTAAATATATCATTGCATACTTTTAGGCAGTTTTTCTAATAGATTTTTAATTTAAAACCATTTATGCGTGGCTTTTAAATAATTAATTAATTAATTATACATTTATTATTATTTTTATTAAATATATTATGTTATTTATTAATTAAAGCTCCCAAAATCCCCATAAACCCTAAGAAAAACTTCCCTATCGAAGAACCCAAGACTAACTATATACCCATCTTTATATTCCAGGTCTGTCGTGCCCTGAACATCATCTGCGAGATGGAGTACTTTGGCCTGGAGCACTGGACGCCCAACCAAAAGGAGTCGCGCACCCGTCAATGGATCAACCTGCGCAACCGCCTCTCCGGCGACAGCGGCAGCAGTGGCAGCGGCATCCAACTGATGCTCGCCCTGCGTGTCAAGTTCTGGGTGCCCGTGCAACACATCCTGCAGGAGAGCGTACGCAATGTCTTCTACATGCAGGCACGTCGCGATCTCCTCGAGGGTCGCCTCATGGCCGCCGACTGGAGCGGCGCGGCCAAGCTGGCGGCGCTGCTGTGCCAGGCCGATGGTCTGCGCTTCAATGAGGCATCTCTGCGGGCAGAGTGCCCCATGCGGATGCGACGCGAGCTGGCCCAGCAGCAGGCGCAGCAGCAGCAGCAGGCCCAGCAGCAGCGCGTCGAGCAGCAGCAGCGCAAGGAGAAGGAGCATGTGCTGAGCTTCAAGAAGCGACGCCTGTCCAAGCAAAAGTCCATGGAACACATCGAGACCTGCACATCGACGCTGCCCACGGCAGCCATCCATCCGGCCACCAGTTGCAGCCTCCAGCCCTCGCCATCCGCCTCCGCCTCTGCATCTGCTTCGGCATCCGCTTCAGCATCCGCCTCCACATCTGCCTGCTCGCAAACGCACTCGAACAGCAGCTCCAGCAGTCCCAGCAATAGCAGCAGTCAAACGGGATTGGATGAGCGTCTGGCCAGCAATCAGCTGCGCATGTACGAGGAGTACCTGATCCAGCCGAGCAGCTCGGAGGGTGAGCCCCCGGCGGAGTTCCTGCGCCAGATAGCCATCGAGCACAGCAAGCTGGACAAGCTGAAGATGATCCCCAAGTCGGCCAAGTACTGGCTGCTCAAGTCCATCTACGAACTGGAGGGTTACGGCGAGGAGGTCTTCAGCGGCGTCACCACAAACGAGAGTGCCACACGCTGCGACATTGCGGTGGGCGCCTACGGCATCACCGTTTGCCGGGGGGGTGAGAAACAGAGGTGAGTGGAGAGGGTGTACCTTGGCTCAGGAGTTCCCTAACTCGAAGTATTGGGCTTTAAAGCTCTAGAAACTAAGCTTTGATTTAGGAGCTTTCTTTGTTTTTATTTTTATTAAATATTTTAACAATAAAGCCTTACTTTTTTTTAATTAGTTTGCAAAAATCTAGTAGAAACCTCTCTAACAAGTTTTAGAAAAAAAGTTTATATAAAAACAGCATTCTTTAAACAAAAGGCCACAAGTCAATAAACTAGAAAATGCATCATTTTTGTTTTATAAAATTTACTTGAATAATTAAAGAGATCTTAATTAACTTAATTTCCGTTTTTATAAAAAAAAGAACCTTTAAACGGGGTTCCCCTTATGGCTTTACAGTCTTTGGGGTGAACTTTTTATAGAACCCACTTTTTTCTGGGCTGTTAAACTTAATTGTGCCATTTAATGATCACTTTTTAGAGCTTATCATAAACCTTGTTAAAGATCATTAAAGTAAAACAAAAAAAAACAAGGTTAAATATCATGTAAAACCATAAGTAAAGTTATTAGGTCTGTAGGATTAATTAATGCTAATCAAACTGGTAAAGTCCATGCTTGCTTTGGAAGGTAAAATGTTTTTATTAAAGTTTAAAGTCAATAACTACTCAGAACCTTAGCTTAACTTGACTATAAATGTTATTTTGGAACTAAATTTGAAAGTAAAGTTTACTTGAATGTTAAATAGAAGCCTTTAAAAATGCCAAACCTTTCAAATGCAAAATTAACCAAAGAATGTATAATAAAATAAAGCGAAGACTTCCCAATTTTCGATTTAGTAACCTGAAACCTTTTATCTATAAAAAAACCTCCAAAATACCCCCGACTTATCAAAGACCTTCTCCCTTTTTTTCCCTCTCCCACAGCATCCCCTTTGGCGCCATTGCTGCGGCCAAGTCGCTGCGTCGCACCTTCAAGCTGGAGTATGTGGACGATCACAATGATCGCAAGGAGCTGGAAATTAAGCTGCCCAAGCAGCCCATTGCCGCTGGACTGTATCGTTCCATCACCGAGCGTCATGCCTTCTATGTGTGCGACAAGGTGCGGGGCGTGGTGACCAATCAGTTTACGCGTGATCTCAAGGGCACCATTGCCTCCATGTTCTCGGAGAACACGGAGCTGGGCAAGCGCTATGTCTTTGACATCCAACACACCTGCCGTGAGGTGCACGATCAGGCAAGGAGGACACTGCACGAACGTGGCTGGGATCTGGTGACCGAGACAATGGCGACATCCGAGGGCGGTGAAGGCTGTTCGGCTGGCGGCGCTGTTGTTGGAGTTGGGGCCGCTGCCGGTGCCGATGCCTTTGGGGCAATGATGATGCCATTGGCCGGTGGCAGCAGCTCCATGGCCGGCAAGATAGATTTGGCCATACGCGAGAAGGAGGCGCGTGAGGCGGCGATTGAGCGCTGCGTGGACACGCGCATTTCGGAGGCCATGCAGTGCAAGATCTGCATGGACCGCGCCATCAACACAGTGTTCAATCCGTGCTGTCACGTCATCGCCTGTGCCCAGTGTGCTGCAAGGTGAGTTATCCGCTCCATGGGGAGGAGAGAGTAGCTCCCAAATGAAGGGAACTCTTATTAATTGAATCATTTCTAATCCTTTGCAGATGCAGCAACTGTCCCAACTGTCGGGTGAAGATAACTAGCGTGGTCAAAATCTATCTGCCGCCGGAGCTGCGCACCAGCCAAACCGGCAGCGGCGCCCCCACCAGCAGCAGCAGCAGCAACTGTGCCGATGGCCAGACAGAGCTGGAGGAGCTGCAGCTGGAGGAGATCTCCACGGATATGGCAGGCACATCCTCCTCAGCGGCGGCGGCGGCAGCATCGAGTGGACTGGGAGCTGTAGCCGAACCCACAGCACCTGGCGGACAGCCAAAGGTGACGACGGCCGCCTAGAATTGGTTGTGCTCGCTGCTGTTCCGGCTGATGGAATGGGTGTGCGTGCCGATTGTCTGAGAACCAACTTGATCCACAAATATTCTATGACCACAACCTAAGAAAAAGGGGAACAAAAAACCGAACAACTAAAAAAAAAAGCGAGCCAGCGAGCCAAGCGAACTAGCAAAAGGATTTCCTAGAGGTTGAAAGGGCCTAGGAGGAGTGTAGTCAGTCTGTCAACAATCTTAGCTCTATCTTTACTCAAGTATTTTACGGATATAAGCAACTGAAAACTGTAACTTTAGCTGTAATTCTAACTGTAACTCTAACTGTAACCTTAACTGTAACTTTAACTGTAACTTTAACCGTAACTTTAACTGTAACTCTAACTCTAAGCGATATACACACGATATTTACTATATTTATAGATGTACCGACTTCGAGAAAGTGCTATTCAAACTTGTCTAAGACTTCACTGCATAGCCTATGCCTAGAATCTATATATATATATATAAAAAACTGCAGATTGTTTCATATTCATATACAACACTGTATACACATATTTACGATCGTTATAGATCAGCGATACCTTATACGATATATATATATAGCCTAGCCCTTGAATGTACAACATAGTTACTTACTAAATGTTAGCAATTTTACCAACTAAACTCGAGATGTATTTATTAACTCCTAAACAAAAAAAACTCTAGTATTCTTTCTGACCTAACCCCCCCTACCCTACCCCCCTAATTCTCATCATATATATATATATATACTTTATGAATATATAAAGGACAAGCGTACAATAATCGCAAACCCAAGGAGCAAAGTAGTACTAAGTACCTGCAAAAAAAAAAAAAACTAACAAACAAAAACAAACAAAAAACCGAAACGGAAACCGAACACGAAACACGAAAAGTATCTCTGCTGCGGATATTACATAGTCAATAATGAATGTTAACAATGTTATACTACATATATACCTATATATATACACACATATATATACATATAAAAAGAAAACCAAATGAAAGAACTTAAATGTAAATCGTTAAATGTTGTTTATTATTTGGAAAGTGACACCTTTTTCCTTTCAATTTATTTTGAATTCTTTAACTGGAATGTTTTTGGGTTGCCTTCTTTCTGTCTCTTTCTTTCTCTGTTTTTTACCCCCAAGGATTCCTCTACAAATTCTCTTATCTTCTGGCTTATAATTCATCAATTTTGGTTCTTAATTTCTCTTCTCTTATCTTTGAGTTATAAACTCTTCCAAAACCCAAGTTCAAAATAAAGAATACTGTACTTTCTCAGAAAACAAAACGTCATCCAGTTCCTCCTCCTCCCACTCGAGATCATCTACATCATTGACTCTTCCTACCATTTGGCTTCTTGTTTACAAATTCTTCTCCATCTTTCCCTGAAGCGAAATAAGAGTCGAATTAGTGGCCATACGCATAAGCAACGAACTTTGCTTACAAACATGCTGGATAATGACCCGCAATAGCCTTATATATGTCGGTAATGATGATGGTATCATATCTTCGGGTTTCTTGTTTAATAATTTCAAATCGTTGGCGTAGTTTTTCAACGGGGATTCGGTGGTCTTCACTTCTCGTTTGAATAAACGATCCAGTTTGCTCAGTATAGGAAGGGTGATTTGTATCATCTTTTTGGAGACTTCTTTCACCGCTCTGGTTTTGTTCAGGGACGGGGCCACAATTTGCGATTTATTTAATTTGTATACGGGTTCAGTTGGCCAGTTAGGCTTCATAAGAGGGCTATTGTGTGGGGCCTCAGAGCTACCCACAATTAAGATGGGTAAGATGCTCAAGCCTGTCGGGGGTTCACAAGATATTATTAACAACTTTTGATTTGGCTTGACTATAAACTTACCCAAAACGAGCGAAATAATAAGAGAGAGATTTTGGTTCATTGCGAAGGGGTAAATATATATATATTATTTTTCGTTGTGTTTCAATGGATTTTAAGTTGACATTTTAAAAAACATAAAAACAGGGCCTGCTGTTTAAAAGATACGTATACGTAATATTTAAAAAGGGTGTGCACACACTGCTTGTCATGGGAGGTTGAACTCTTCTTAGATTAAAAAAGTAAAATAAATAGATAAATAAATAATTATATAATTACTGAAATAATGACAGATATGGAATCAATAAATTCCCATTTAAAACATCTTCAATTGCGTACCGGAAGAAAAACCAGAACACTTCCTCCTGTATTTAACGCCCAACATTTTTTTCTAAGTCTGTTTTTTGCTTATTTTTGATACTAATTAACAAGTATAAAGTCCTGGTTTCAGGCAATGTTAAAAACTTTCAAATATTTTTGTAAAAGGGCCATTTTATATTTCAGGATTTCAATAAGCTAATTAGGTGTGCACACACTGTTCGTTATTACCAGTTCAATTTCAAGCTAGCAACATATTTTAAAGCTGTGGCTTGTGTCTATGCTAAACGCGCCATCTGGTGTTCAGATTTCTTTAAATTAATTGGATTATTCTTATATTTTTTATTTTAAACCAGTTTCATTAATTTTTTAAAGAGAAAAAAGGCACATTTCTGGGATTTCATAGAATTTTAAATGTGGTATAGCTGTTTTCATATAAATTTGACAGAAAGAGAATTCAATAATCTACGCATTAAAACATATATTTTCCTCCTCATGTAGCCTGTTAATAATCAATGCTGCCAACCCCATTTATATAATGGATAATGCCATCGATATTTTGGCTCTTACACTTCCTATTTCCTTACATCAGGAATATTACGCTTTTGATCACTTCACAAAACATTTTTATAATAGCTTATCAAAGTTTCGCACCCTTTTATCAACATCTTCAACCTTATTATAACAGTTGATGTGACACTTTCCGCCTGTCAGTCAGCTGTCGAGCGCACAATTATCGATGATTAAAGCACGAAGTAATCGATAACAGAAAACAAAACAATTTGGGCTTAAAATTTAAATGTTATTTAATTAAGTTCAGATAAGATGTGGTTCCTGTTTTTAAGCAAAATTATATGGACTATTTAAGGTTAAACAGAACTCCTGCGCTCACTTGTAACTTGGCTAAAAAAAGTAAAAAAATGTTTACATTTCAAGTAACGATAATCGATTTCGAAAATATATTAGACCCCATTGATGTATCGATAGTGCGCCATCGATGTTTTTGCAACCGTCAGCTGTTTATTTCAACATGGCAGGCCGCGACGTCGGCAGAGAAAACGCTCAGAAAAAATCGTGCCTCTAAAAGATACTCTTGCCTCCGCGCTAATGTGTAATAACTTAACCCCATAAAACACCGCGAAAATACCGTAAATATTGTTTAAAATACGCCAAAAAGAACAGGTTAACAATGCAACGTTGCAGCCTGCCCAGCAGCTGACGCCAGCAGAGGCGGCAGCGACAGCAGCACAAGCACTAGCAATAGCAGCAGCAGCAGCAGCAACAAGCAACAAAGGCAAGAGCAAAAGCAAACAATTGGATAAGCGCTTTGAAGGTGTTAAAGCAATGGGGACTGCCGCCAGTCCAAGAGTTCAGCTCTAAAAGCTAACAAATCCAAGGTCGCAGCTACGAAAAATCGCATTAAAAGCAGTAACTTTTTACACGTTTTTTTGTTGTTGTTGTGACTGCTGGTGCTGGTGCTGCTGCGGCAACAGTTGCAGCGCAGCGTGTGATCTCGATTCTCCAACTCCCTCTCCCTCTCTTTCTCGCACTCGCTCCTGCACTCGTTACCTCTCTTTCGCTCGTCGCCGGTGAAATGGTGTCGCCTTTCGACAGCGACGTCGACGTCGATGTCTCAGCTAGCGTCGCTGCTGGCGCTGTGGCCATGAGGGCGAAATTTTTGTTGTTCTGAATTCTGTAAATTCTGTAAATGTTTACAGTGCACTCGCAGCGAAAACGACAACAAAAAAAAGCGCCAAGATCCTCTACAAAAATAACACACAATGAAATGAAAAGAAATTCGCAATTAAATTGAAATAATGTGATCTTAAGAATTCGGAAAAACAAGTGTATATAAAAAAGATAACAATAACAACCTTTTAATGGAATAATTGTGGAATAAACATAAAGGCTTTAGAGTTAATAATACATACGAGAGGTCCCTGAATAAATAATAAAAATGTAAATCAAAAATCTTTAAAACACTATAAAATGATTTAAATCACAAATAGGAATAATAAATAATAACAAAAAATAATTAAATAAATTCGGCTAGTTTTACTTTCATAATATTATAATTTATATATTAAACCGATCGATAAATTATAAAAACTTATAATTCAACTAGAATTATAAATAACAAATATACAGCTGCTCTTAAGATATTAATAAAAATAAGAATAATTACATAAATATTCTAAATAAATAAATAAATAAATAACATAAATATAGAAATATTATAAATACATATAATTGAAGTATTATAATAATAGAAGTATTATAATAATAGAACTATTATAATAATAGAAATATAAAAATAATAATAATAATTAGCATCATTTTCAAATATTAACCAACAATGATTTCATTTAACTTGGTTACGGAAATAGCCAAATTAATTTCAAACCAATATGAATATGTAAATAATGTGGCTTAAGGAAGTTTGTTTTTAAAAAACACATGTACCAATCAGCTGATAAAACAAGTCTCAAAAAGAAACTATTAAACTCTTTTATTGGTTTAATTAAAAGCATAAAGTAAACTAACAAAATTCGGAAAATACAGATGATAACCCTTTATGTGTACTTATTACTAAATCAAACAAATAAAAATATAATAAAACACCAATGGTAATAAATAAAAACAACCAAAAGCAGCTGATTAAATGAAAAGTCTACGCGTCTTCCCCATACATAAAACCAAATCAATATAAACATGTGACAAAAACAAACCAAAATACCAAGTGAAACAAAGAAAAGTACATAAAAGTAAAAGAAAACACCTGATTAATTACCAATTCTCATTACAGCCTCGTACAGTACAGTGGCAAAAGTAAAGAAAAAGCACAACAACAACAACAACAACAAAATATCAAACACAATCCAATCCCAGTTTGCTCCCAAAATAAATCCTCAAATAATACGACACAATTGCTCAATTGAAAATTCCATTAGTGCTCTTAAATAAAAGCTTAAAAAGCTTCAAAAAAAGTGAAGAAAGTCTAAGAAAGAAGCCAAAAGAAAGTCCAGAAAAGTGCCTGAAACCAAATGTGTTTTTCCTGAAGTTAAACCCCCTTTTTTAAAACCCCCCCTACAATTCGGCTTTAATTCCCACCCAAAGCCCCCTACTTTTCACCTGGTTTTCACCTCTTTTAATCGACACAACAATTCCGCAAAACAACAAAACGACAAGCACACATGAGTTGGATTAATAGAAGTCAACTGAAATAGGCCGAAGCACCCAGGAGAGCACAGGTCAGTATCGGAACAATCGGGGTTTATTAACTGCCATCGTCGTCGACGTCGTCGATCAGTTATAATATTAAAATACAGTCAGTCTGCTGCTCAATTGGTTGGGCTCGGTTGAAACCGGTTACCGGTTACCGGATCGGCAGACAAATTGAAAATTCAATTAAGTTAAATCAATTCCAACTTGACAGTTTGGTTCCATTCGGTTTCAATCACATATGTCTGCTGCGAACTCAAAAATGTATTATAAAATATGGCTATATGACAATTGAAGGTTGCATAAGTCCCAAGCCAAGGAAATCAGAGCAGGATTGTTCCGGCTAAAACTTACTTTATCTAATGCATTTGCGGTTAAGATAATAACTGGAAGATTATGTTTTAACCGGTACCTAGAGGGTACAAAAGGTATTGCATATCTGTCTAACGAAAATGATTGTAAAAAGCTGAATTAAATATCTCTGACTTCATAAAGTGTACATACTATTGATCAGTATCATCAGGCGACTCCATTAAGGTTACATAAGGTTGACATATATCATTAGGCAAGTCTATTTAACCATGTCCGTTTGTCCGTCTGTTCGCTTGTCCGTATAAGAGAGAATAGATATCTCACAGCGTATTAGAGCTAGAATTGCCAGATTTCGTGAAAACATTCTTATTGGTAGCGTGCAGCTGAAGCTTGTTTTACAATTTTGACCACGCCCACTGGGTACTGCTTAAAAGTATCCTACATTTTCTTGTTTATTCCGGGTTTTATACCCGTTACCTCATAATTTAAATCATTATTTGGCAATTTTTCTTTACCATTTACCAGACTCTTAAACATTCAAAGCTTTTAAAGCCGGGTATCTCATAGTCCTGAACACTGCTCTTAAGCTTTCTTACTTGTCTTAACTGAAGCTGATAGGTTTTAAGTATTTTCAGCAGCGTAATACCTATTTAAATAACGTATTTTATGGATGGAAATTAGCCAGGTGCCAAAGTGCGATAGCAACTGTTTTACTTGAAATTGGAGGCGCAGGCATTAGTCATGGCTTCGGATGGGAATTCTATTACAAATTTATGGCAATTTTTTACAGCTTGCAAAGAAAGGGATTCACTTATAATAATTTACACTACTCCCACTTTTCACTAAAAATCCAACTCGAATTTAACTTATTTTCCAATTGTAAATATGATATTTTCAATTACTATTAAAATGTTTTTAAATTATTCCAAATGTATTTATTATTATCAATTGATTGAACGGATTTACCAATGCCACAAAACCCAATATAATACAATTACAGATATGCATTTTATTATTTAAATAACAAATTATTTTTATTTGTGAAATCGAGGCAAAAATTAAATTATCATTAAAGCGGTAATTTAATGCGACAGGCGGCGCCATTAGCAGGCAAACAAACAAACACGAAAGCCATGATAAAAAAAAATAAATGAAAATCGAAATAATAAAAAGGATGATTTACACAATAATTAAATATGCATTTCATTCATCGTTCGTGCCTGTGTGTGTGTGCGTGTGTGTATATATATTTATATCGTCTCCTTTTTCGTCGCATTTTGGTTTGAACTTTAAAGAGCGACGTGCTTATTAATTTACCCTTTTTTTTCATTCGATTCGGTTTTATTCCCCCCATGCCCGAGGAGAACCTGTATCGGCTCAGGGGCCCCCAACTCCTGGTTGGAGCAGAGCGCCCCCTTTTAGCTGTCCAGACTTTTTTCGGGGGGCCCTTAATGGAAAAAATGTTGTGCGCGGTCTTTTTATTTTGCTTTTTATTTTTACTTTATCCCTCTCTTTATTTGTCCTTTCTATACCCTTTTTTGGGGGTATTTTTTAAGCGATATTTCATAAATCGTCTATATAGAATATGTTAAAAGTAGACCTATTGAACTGAAGAATTGTAGTAATATTTCTCAAAACTTTTAACATTTTTGATAGAAATAAACCATAAATATGAAATATTAAACTTTAAATATTGCTTTTGCATTATTAAAAGATGTGCAAAATAAATATGCTATGTTTTAGAGACAATCCATAAAAAAATTAACTCTCCCGTTCGCTATTGCTGGTACATTGCAGGCCAAGCTTTAATGTGTAAAAGATCTCTCCAAAAATGGTTGATATGGTGACTCCCATAACTCTCTCATTCTCTCACAATGCATCTTAAAACAAACTCTTTTTTTTCGCTGTGGCTTGTACATTGCATTGATATGATATAAATATTGGTTATAAGTAGTGATTTTAAAAGATGAAAAAATATGTATGCAAGATTCTAGAGACTCACATCACTTTCATTGTCTCACAGTTCATCTAAAATCACTCTCGGTCGCTATGACTTGTGTACATTGCAGGAAAAGCTTGCATGATCAAAACATCTCTCCCAAAATCACTGAAAAGTAAGGGTATACCCCTTTTCGACCTCCACAGCTATTTTTCCAATCATATTTTATTTTATTTCTTGTTGTTTTTATGTCTGTTTGTGTTGCGTGAGGAGGGACTAAGTGGCAAAAGGGGCTGTGAAGGCGGGGGCCTGGCGGGGCCCTGCTGAAAAGGGAGCCGACGTCCTGCCATAAAATTGCATGTCCAAGTTGTTTTATTTGATTATGCGAGTGTGTGCGTTTGTTGTTTGTATTTTTTGCGAGAGTTTATTGCGCGGAATGCTATTTAATAAATTCCATTTTCAACTCCCCTCTAGCTGTCATACTTTTGTTGTTTTTGTTGTTTTTGTTGCAGCTCTTGCAGGATTTATCTGTCCATTCAGTGTAGTTGTTGTTGTTGCTTTTGTTTGTGTTGTGTGTTGTGTGTGTTGTGTTGTGTTCTTGCTCTGGTTGTGTATTTCCGTTTTCCATCTTGTTTGGGCCAATGCAAATTTTAAAATTCAATTTCGCTCGTAACTTCAATTGCATCAAAGGCCCAGGCCAGAAGAGCGCGTAAGCGCCAAAAAATATGAAATATGAACATCCGTAGAAATATGCACAACATCCTTTTTGGCACATTGCAATTTCATATTTCATTCTCAGATTTATTATTACATTTTTTTGCTCCTCCTCCCAAGGAACTGCTCTCAATTGCAACTGCAACGTCCCGCGGCGTTTAGTTCTCTCTTTCTCTCCAAAAAAAAAATATAAAAGATATAGATAAAAAGCAACTAACAATAAAGACGGTCCAAAACTTAAGCACCTTAACTCACTTTGCAAAAGAACTAAGTAGAGAAAATAAAAAAGGGGAAAAAAAACGGAGAACTATAAATAAAACTCCGCCATATAATCGAGAAGAGAAAAGAATTTCCCAACTACGCTAAAAAACTTTGTTTCCAACAGCGCAACTTTTTCTTTCTTGTCCTGGAAAAGTTGTGCTCAATGCTCGAGCTCCCTTTTGTTATTGTTATTGCTGGCAACTTCCGCTACAACTATAACTATAACAAAAAAAAAAAAGAAAAAAAATAAAGACCAAGAACATCCTCGATAAGCGGGAGTTCAATGGTTAAAGCCAAGTATTTTCCGCTGAAAAAATAGCAAAAAAAAAAGGGCAAGAAAGAAACTTTAAGAACGGGTTCGTTGCGTTTTCTATTTCACTTGTTCAAAAGCTGCCACGCCCCTTAAAAAAAACACACACACATAAAAACAAGGACAAGAGAGCCATAAAATTGTTCCTGTAAGCTTCTGGGGGAAAGAAAAAAAAAACAATAACAAAAACAAAAGTTTTTAAAAACAACTGTTGGGGGAGGAAAAGGCAAGCTTTTAAGAGTTGTTTTTCTGTATTTTTTTTGTTGTTGCTTGCAGTTGGGTGTTTTGAGGTATGAGTGGGTGTGTTACACACATACAATTTTTCCCAATGCCTTGAACATTGTTGCTTTTGTGTTATAATTTTTAACGCGGAGATATGTTGCGCGACTTAAGTCAGAGAGTAGATATAACCTACAACCAAAAGCTCTCTACTTACTAAGACGCCGAATGACATACTAATATTTTGCCACCCATTTTTTGTGTAGGACATAGCGCAACGTCCTAGCAAAGACGGTTGCCATGAAGGCAGAGCGGTTATAGAGCGCACTCTCTCTGTCTCCATGGCAACAGTATACAGCGGCAGAGAGCGGGAGAGCGGAATTTTCGTCCAAAAACACACAATTTTGCTTGCGTATTGCAATTCCAATATATGATCGTTACTTATCTTAGTAATTCTAGCGTCTTTGCTACAACATATGTACATCATTTCAAGTGGAGATATATTGCATGAAATAAGTCTAAGCAGAGATATGGCGCGCGACATATTTCCGTCCGAAATATTGGCACAAAAATAATCCATATTCAAGTGCAGGTAATAGCAGAAATTGTGTGTGCGTGGAACACACCCATCCCAGCACCCAACTGCAACAAAAACATCAACAAAAAAAACTGGCAAACAACTCTTGAAAGCTTGCACAAGCAAAATGAGGAAAAAATACAAAAAATATGAGAGCCACTGCACTTTTCCCCCCCATGCAGTTAGTTGGAAAAACAAAAAAACCAGGGCCAGCAATACGCTTTAAAGCCCCAAGCCCCCCAAAAAAAGAAAATCAATAAAAATGTGCATAAATAAATTCAAAATAATGGCCATATGAAAAACTTCCGTTTTGCGTTATTTTTGTAAATCTTTAAATAGTTTATGGCCAAAGGCATTAGTTTTTATAACCAGTTTACGTTTTTCGATGGAGGTTTATAGGGCTTAAGTTCATGGTGTAAAATCTGATGGGCTTATTTATGCAGCTAGTAATAATTAAAGCCATTTAAATATTTCAGCTTTTTAAAATACAAAATAAATAGCAATTAATAAACACAAATAAAGAATAAAAACCCTGGCATACTGCAAATATGAAATATGATTTTTTGCAGTAATTACCTTTTTAAATAAATTGTATTTCTCTTATATTAGCTTGATATTTAAGCAGAAAAAAACACTATGTTAATTGCTCACACCTCTTAAAAACAGAGAATAAAAATGCGCATAAATAAATCATTATAATTGCATTATGAAAAAGTTCTTGGGTTTTTCTCCCCTGCCTTTGTTTACATTATATAACTCAATTATGGCCATTGAAATTACAGCTGGAAAATTGTGCGCATTTTTATGTAAATAAATAATGAAACATTTAATTAGTCTCGGGACAAATAACATGGACTGCTGCATAATGTTGATAAAAAATGTAATAACAATTGTAAAACTTTTTTTTCAATTGTTGTTGATTTCATCATAATGATAGTCACAATCACAATTCTCATCATCATTGGGGGAATCGAGTGCGCTAAACGAGGGCAGCACAAAATTGTTTAGCAATGGAGCAACCCGATTTGGCACTATATATATACTATAGTATACTTGATAAAGCAAATTAGCACTGCTGCGGGTATCTCTGGTCCGTGTGCCATAAACAAATATCGGATATATTTAGCCAGGCGCCGGTCCAGATTCATCTGGAACTCCAAAGTGCGAGATTCGGACATCTGATTGCATATATTCCCTGGGCATTCCTCTTCGCTGATTTTTCCTTTCCTTTCCGCTGCTCCGCTCTCGTTATCAGGCTCTTTCGAGTGTCGGGAACTTGCGTCACATGTCTGAAATTGCTATACAATATTAATGAAAACAAATGCGCATCGCATTGTGTACAGGAAAAACAACAACAACAACAAAAAGATTCTCGAAAAAAAGAAGCACAAAAACGAGATGTGTTGAAAAAATCAAATCAAATAAAATCACATCGACCCAGAGACAAGAATCAACGTCCGACAAATCGTCGAATCACTTTAACATGCGAATAATTTTTCCTTATTTTTGTGTCTCGTTTTTTTTATTCCATTCGAACGTTGTTTATTTATACCTACCACACACACTTCCCACATTGATGAGCCCAGAGCTCAGAGATCATGATCGCAGTGTGATGCGGGTTATCGCAAGCCCCGCGCTGAAATAGGTTATCGCCATCGGCAATCGTTCGATTAACGAGCTTCGAATTTCTGATCGCAAAAACACAGACGCCACATGTGAGGAGGAGGCTGGGCTGAAATTTAAAGGGAATAATTGAATACACCAGCTGTTTAACTTGGGGATTATGATACATATTAGGTATTATTTGAGTTAAGAAGATTCCGCATAAGCAAAAATGTAGAGGAGCTTTATAATTTCTTAATTTGTGGCACAATTAATGCGAATGAGTTCAGTTAAAAAGATTTTATTTTACGTTATAACATACCCAAAAGCCGTATTTGTATTTGATGTATTTGAAATATATAATGTATATAATGTAAAAGATGCACAATTTAAAGTCCAATGCTCCACAGAAGGCTATTATCTTAAGGCTTTAGTATTTTTTGTATTAAAATTTGTAAAGAGTTATTAATTAATTAATTTAATCAATATTCAGTTCGATATTGAGGCCAACAAACTGATTAAAAACAAAAAGAAGCATCCACAAAGTATTTGACATTTGATCTTGGCATTAGAATAATGAGAACTATCGCTAAAAAAAGCATCGATACTTATCGACGATGAATGTGCAGTAGTAGAGGGTCACACTGCTATCAGAACCCGACACCAATCCTTAACTATACCGATATATGTTATGTATTATAATATATAATATATGTTAAACCTATGTTAATCCTATATTAAGTACCATTATTCTGTAAGGAAGGAGATATAGGAGTTTTTTTTAAATTTCCTTGGGGGGACTTTAAGGGGGAAAATGTAGGTCTTTATTCGGAATTTGTATTATTATATTTAACTCGATTTTTCAAGTGTTCTTCTTAAAACACTGAAATGACGTACAAAATCGAAAAATATCCTTATGTGTTGCCTTCAAGCTTCTGTCGAATATATTGTAAATATCGCGTTTTTTTTCCCTTTATATATATATATATATTAAATCTAATTTATTCCGATTTTCCTCCAATTGCAGCTGCAAATATTATGGAAAAGGCGAAGGCGTATATCAAAAATGAACTTCGCGGTGGCAGCCAGCAATCCGAGCCAGCAACAACGCCCACGCCGCCCTCACCGGCCTCTGTGCCCGGCACGCTCCAAGCGTCCAAGCAGCCGTATCCACCGGTGGAACTGATGCCCTCGCCTGGGGCAGCAGTCCATCGCACACGGACACCCAGTGAGCAGTATCACCTGGGCTATCCACCACATCCCGCCCAGCATTACTATCCAGCACACGGAGGAGGGGTCAAGTCCACGGGCAGAGCCTCAGCGCCACCCGAGCATCATCATCATCATGTGCCCATGACCATTTGCTTTGTGTGCGGCGGCCATGGTGGCTATGAGCCGCAACCCCTGAGGATTCGCCATAATCCCGAGCGTCCCGGCGAGTCTTATTTCCCCTTCCTGGAGCGCCATGAACCGCCCAATGGGGTGGCTGGTGTGTCACCTGCCCAGGAGTACGTGTGGGCCTGCATGCTCTGCTTTCGATCCCTGAACGAGCAATGGGACTCATATGAGCGCCAAAAGAAGCCGCTGCTGCAGCGCATCTACCACATGAAGCGGGTGGATGGCAAGGGCTATATAGGAGCGGATGTGGCCACCCAGAGCGAGTATGCCGCCCAGGTTTTGGGTCTGAGTGCCGAGCACCTAACCCAAAATGGACTGGTCGAGGGCCATGGGGACCCCTATGCCTTGGCTCGTCACTATTCGCCGCAGCAGCAGCAGCAGTTGTCGCATCACCACCTCAGTACCTCAAGGAATGCCTCACCCTCGCCCAATCCCAGTGCAGCCGGTGGCGGCGGTGGCGGTGGTGGAGGAGGAGGAGGAGGAGGAGACTTCTATCCCCGAAACTCCACTCCGTCGAGCAACCACAACAGATACCTGAGCAGGCCACAGTCGCGGGACATGCCCGTGGCCTCGCCCACCTCACGACCGCCCAGCGAACCGCCGGCCATGAAGAGCAGCGGCTATGCTCAGCAAAAGTACAAGCTGAGTCCTGCACCGCCAGCAGGATACCCAGCACAGGCGCCATATCATCCCGCCCAGTATCAGCAGCTCCAGCAGCAGACGGCCGCCTATCACCTGCTGCAGCAGGCCACCGCTGGCGGAGGAGGAGGAGCAGGAGGAGCTGCGGAATCAGCCCACTATAAGGGTAATCCCTACACGACACTGCCATCGCCTGGCAGCGGCGGGCCATTGGGACCGCCGCCCATCTCAACGCTAGAAGATGACAATGCCACTGTGCTGGATCTGCGGAACTCCTCCAGCACCTCGAGTGCCCCACCACCAGCTCCTCGTCACGCCGCCAGTACTGCTGCGACAGCGCTGCCGCCCAGTCAGCCCCAAGCGGAGGTGGGCATCCTGGACCTCTCCATGCCGGACAAGAACTCCATTACCGAGGTGTGCTATGTCTGTGGTGATGAACAGCGTCGAGGTAGCCTCATAGAGTTGAGCACCGTGAAGCCCAGGGAGACTGGGCGACCAGGACACCCGGCGGCATACTTTCCCCTCTTCAACGAGCAGCATCCACGGCCGGCACGCTCGCGGCCTAAGGATCCGCGTGGCATGATCCAGGCATGCCAGATCTGTTACGAGGACCTCATGCAGCAATGGAACGCCCACCAGGTGAGTTTGCAATTCAAATAGTCACATCGGCGAAAGAGCCGCGGGAAATTCAATCTGTCATTGGCATACATGCATATGGAGCACATTTATGCATCCGGTTTGGGATTCGATTCGGTTGTATTCCCATTTACATCTCAACCGTAATGGGGTCGAGGTGAAGCCGGTATGAGCACAAGATGTTGGGGGAGTTAAAGCGAAGTTTGGGTTCTGCTTTTTTTGAAATAGGTTGGGTTTTATATAAAAAAGAGGAAGAAGAGAGAGAAAAGATTGTCTTATTTAGAATTCACTGAATATAAGAAATTAAAATATTTCAGATACGTTTTAAAGGGGGGAATAAAAGATATTTAGACACTTTTTTTTTAGAAACAAGAATCAATTCGATTGAAGAAACCTTACTTGGAAATGTATAAAAAAGTTCAAAAAATATTAAAAATAAAATCACAGAATGATTTTCCTAGATTATCATACAAATTAAACTATCGTTCCTATGGCAACTATATTGTAAAATCGTCTACTTTTGCTAAAATTATAAGTATTATATTTAAATCATAAATATAAATATAATATAATTCATAAAGATAAATAAATATTCCTCAGATTATATGCAAATATGTTGAAAATATTATTATTTTCGTATTTATTTTCCTCTCAATATGATAAAGAGCTGGAAAAGTATCGAAGCTTACGATATTTTCATATACTAAAAAATCGATTTTAAATCGATTAACTACCTGCAATAGAAATAAGACTATCTGCAAAGTTTCGTTCAGATTGCTCAAAAACTGAGAGACTAGATTGCGAAGAAATGGAGAGACAAACGAACATGGCTAGATTGAATCGGCTGATGATGTTACACTTTACATGTCATTCTGCGTTGAAAATAACTATATAATACCCTGCAAAGGGTTAAAAGTTAGTACTGATGAGTTTTCTTAACTGGAAACTGAAATCTACCGACATATTGCCGCGAAAGTATCTTACATCATAAGGATGTCGTTGGACTTTCTTGGAAATGCGTTGATATTTATATTATAAGCCAACTGCATAGCTTTGGACAATATTCTTTAAGGTTTTTAATATAATACATAGTCGACTATTAATTTATGTTGATTAAATCAGTCAGCTTAGACCTCGTATCAGCATTAAATTCATCTCGAAAAGAGTACATCTCAATATTTACTGAAGATGTTGTGTATTAAAGTAAATATAACGACTTATGTTCCCATAAATCTACTTACTTTATATAATATAATGTATAAATAATATGCAAATTCTAAGTACCAAGAATACATTTGTAAAGCAAAAATGAATGAGATTCACCCTCGATTGCATCAAATAAAATGCCTAAAAATCTAGTCTAGTTTTTCCCCCACAAAATTTAAACATTTTTTCAGATGTCACTTTAAGTTTAACCACCCAACATGTGTACTATGCGTTGCCGCCACATAAAATATATATGAATATGCAAATAGAAATGTTTATGGATGCTGGCGCTGTGTGGCACATACCACCGACGCTTTTGAAAATATTTTGTGAAAATTTCAATATTGTTCACTCTCGCATAAATAATGGAATTCAATAAAAATGGTTTGGGGGGAGGAAAAAAAGGAAATGCAAAACGTGAAGCGGCAAAAAAACAAATATTGGCAACAGGAAGAAGAGAAAAAAAAGCGAAACAAATTTACGAGAGCAGTTTTTCGCGTCGCACGAATCAAAATAAACAAAAATATTGCCACAGCAGCCAATGCTGATGATGATCATCATCGTCATGATGATGATGTTGGCGCCATGGAGATTGACCCGGGAGTAAGGCTCTCCACTGTGCGAACGATTAATCAGTGGGGTCGCCACAGTCGTCGTTGGCGTCGTCGTCAGCATCCACATATAACCATATATAGCATATATACATATTCCTTGTCCCTCGCCCCTGAACAGGGCATTATCATCGGCAGCCATCCATGTGGCACGGAGGGCAGGGGTTCACCAGTGGGGACCTCGAGAAGGCGGCGAATGTTGTGGGAATTTTGACCGCAGGGTCGCTTGTGTTTCTGATTAAATTTTAATAGCTTTCCGCGATTATTTCGCTTCTTTCGTTTTGTTTCGCATTTCTTGTTTTTTTTTTTCTGAACTGTCTTCTTTTTTTTGTGTTTTTAGTGCTTTGTGTCTTTCGATTTTATTTCTGAATGCGAAAATGTATTTATAAATTTGAGACATCGCCCTGGTTTCTTCGCTCAATGATGATAGTGCCTGTGGAGCATGTCCCAGAAAGTGGCAGCCGGCCATTTAATATGAGTTTGATTAGGATTTCGTGAGTGATTCACTGAAATTGGGATGCGGTTTCAGAAAAGTCTCTAGATTCTTAGGGATTTGATTGGGATTTAACTTTGATTTTAATTATAATATTTAGCTGAGTAAAATTAATAGGCTAATTAAATTGGTAGGAATCAATAGGAAATACTCATGACGAGGAAATATATTGGAAAGTAATTTTTATAGACAAAATAAATAGAGAAAGTCTTTATTGAGCCTAGGTCAAATTTAGTCTATATAAATCACGAATCATCTATATAATAATATACATTTGTTTCAGTTTTCAGCCAATAAACATCATCAGTTCAAATTTTGCTTAAAAGCAACCTCAACACTTATCTTTGTTTTACGCTAAATTCGTACTTGTGAATTTCAAGTGCACTCTCACTCTATTTCAGAGAGTGGGGTTTTCTTATACTTATACATACATACATATGTATGTAGATAAGTGTTTCTGGACTTTATGTTCCGTTATTAAATATGTTTTTTTTACGAGTATTTTTATATAGAATAATATTTGATAAATATTTCAATAATTTACACTGTTTTAAATAATTAAAATTTTGTAAATTAAGCAAAGTGGATAATCGGGTTTTAATTAATAACTTAAGAATACAACGAGGGTCATATCAGTTTTATTTTTATTAAAATATTTTCCATAATTTACGAAAACTTCAACATTTTGCTTTGATTGAAGCTAAATGCGTATTTGGGAATTTCAAGTGTACTCTTACATTACACCAGAAGAAGGGTTCTTTTTATTTGTGTGTTATAGAGCTTGCTGTTCCGTTAGTAAATATATTTGTTACAAGTTTGTTTAGATTGATTAATATTTGTGAAATATTAAAAAAGAACAAATGTAAATGAAACATTTATAACTGTTGCTAGAATTAATTTTTGTTTAACTTTCTAAGCAAAACTAAACAAGGTGGTAAATCTGGGCTTAGCCTTAATTAAATATATTTTTAAGTAAAGCTAACCCATTGGCCAGTTTTTTTTGTTTTTACCTATTTTTTAACAGAAATATCTACAAATATTTCATACAAAAATAAATTATTTATTTTGGGAACTAAATAAATAAAAATGTATTTTGTTGTGATATTTTTAAACTCTACAAAAAATGATTAAATCAAAAAACAATTGAATCGAAAGCAACATTCGAATAACTTAATTATAAAACAATTGTTAAGGCCAGCAACTTGACCAGCCTCTTCTCACTACTCTCCACCTAACTCCCTCTCTCCTCCCCACTCCCCCTCCTTAATTTCTGCCTCCCACTCATTCACACGCAACAAAGCCCACAAATGGAAATTAATTTGAAGTACTCAACCCACAAAAACGCCACAAAAACCGCCCACCGCAGTCGCCTACCGCCCGCCGCCCACCTCCCGCCTGCCTGACCCCCTCGGCACGAAACCAAAACAATTTGAATTTTAAATTCAGCGCAGAAATATCCGACATGCTATAAAAATGCAAAATTCACAGCTGGCGAGAGGCGCTGCCGGCGTCGCGCGGAGCCTGGGAATGCAATGTGTAAAATGCCGGATAAATAATTAAATGCCATTAATTGGAATTGTGTAAATTTCGCAGGAAAAAGTGAAGCCCAAACAAAAATAAGTAAAGTAAAACAAAAACAAAAAAAAAGTACGACTGCCCACGAAATAATAAATAAATAAATAAAGGCAAATAAAATTGCAAATGCTGCAATGCAGAAAACCGAGGGGGAGAAGGGGCCGAAGGGAGAGTGTCCAGCCTATTCAGGGAAATGCAGAATGAATAAATAATCAAATTGGGGAAAATCATAGCGCCCCATGGCACGCGGGGAGGGATGGGGCTACGAGACAAATTAATTAAATTTAACCCAGTAAACCATGGAAATTCTCGTTTGGCTCGCAGCCAGAAAAGCAACCAAACCGAGGAGCCTACCATTCACCTCTCCTCTCTGACGTGTGCAGCGAACGAATTTCCATTCAACGAAAAGTGCGAAAAGCAATTTAAATATTTATGCTTGCGTTTTATTTAAAGCAAAACGAGTGGCGAATCGAAACAAAATCAAATCATCAGCAAAAAAAAAAAAGCCAGAACATTTAAATCGATCCGTTGGTCTGGCCCGATGCCAGGAACCGAAATAGACGGAAAGCCATAAACTATATCTAGAGATTGTTGTATAAACAATTGTATAAACAAATCGCTTGGGCTACACCCTGAAAATTGGATGGTAATTTGAAAATATTTGTTTGAATTCTCAAAAAACAGGGAAATTGCCTAAACACTGATTTTTTATTAAATAAAAAAATGGTAGAATAGTTACTTCTTTTAATTTGTTCTTACTTTATAATGCAATTCAATTTTTACTTTCCAATCTAAATAGATTTAAAATATTTTTAAAATACAATTATTTTGTTTTAAGTCCAGCCTATCCAGCTTTGCGCGTATTTACCTCTTGCGTTGCACTATAATTCCCAACTAGCTGAATGGGAGTGTATTTACGTTTAATTTTCATCAACTTCAGATACTGATGAGGAAAAAAGATACATATACATCTCCAAGCTTGCTTCCTAATCCCAACGCTTAATTTCCCATTCAAATTTAGACACTTATTAGTCGTAAAAGTGTTGTAACAAAAAGGGAAAATAAAACCACAGGGTATTCCCCACTTCGTTGCATCACAAACAGGTTTTTTCTACAAGCAATTTAACTCCACATTAATGTGCAAATTAACCCAACTAGTTTCTCCTTTATCTAAAAATAAACTTAATAATAAATCAAATTTATGTTGCAATGGCATTATAAAATTCTATTAAAGAAAAAATGCCAATACAAAATTTCACAAAAAAAAATACCCCAAGATTAATTGTTGTTTAAACATTTCAAAAATTTATGATCTTGTGAATGGAGGGAACAAAAAAAAAAGTAGAACAAAACCAAAGGAGAACACAGATTATTGGATTGACAACAATGACCTGCGGTATTCCCTTGGCTACCAAGAATTTCCTGGCAAGCTGCCCAAAAGTCAATAAAAGAAACGCAAACACGACCCAGACACTAGAGCCGGATAAAACTGGCTAAGAGAATCAATTCCAAGCGAGCAAAACGTTGCCAAAACATCATAAAAACAGAGGAAATAAAATGGGAGAGAATAAATTAAGCAAATAACATTTTTTGGTGTGGATAATCGGTAGAGTGTGTGGGTATTGTTGCGTTAATTGTTGTGTTTTAATAGGAGAAAAAAGATATCTTAAAGATTGTGGAATTTTGTATAAGTTCTTTGCACCATTTTTATTAATTTTTCTTGCTCTTAAAAATAAAATCAACACATTTTTTGTAATCCCTGTTATTTAAATAGTTAATTCTTATAAATAAAGTCCGAAGATGACAAAAAATCAAGGCAGTTCCAACTAGATTTTAATATAAAGCTTTTTTTATAATTTGGCTGTGTGCTTTTTATGGTCCTTTGTATATTCATCCCTTCAGTATAGACTCTCTCTGGTATAGAAACTATCCCAGACCACAAACTGCTTGCTTTCGGGCAGCGGAATAAACTCCAGACCATCGGCTATATTAAGGCAAAGCTCTGGACCTCCCGGCCTTAGTGGATCCCACTTCACCGGGGCAATAAGGTCGCAATTAGGATCCCCCTTGGTGGCAAAGGATGTCCACATGCCAATCAATCGCTCAATGGTTCGATACTCCGCCGTGTCCTTGTCCAGTTTGCTGGAGAGCAATCCATAGAACATGTAGGAGATATCATCGGCATGAGAGACACCTCGCACCTTCTTGCCACACTTGAGGATCCTGTAGTGATTATAGTGCGGCGAGTCCATGTCGAATCTATAGAGATACGTGGACAAGGTGGGGGCATAGGCCAATCGGGCCAGGAGAGTGCGATGTATGTCGTGCCAGAAGTTTTTGACGCTCAGGATGTGCAGGCACTCGAACAGCTCCATGCTGGCCCTGTCGGGATCATCGAAATAGGATTTCTTCAGCTTCCTCACCATCTCCGCCAGCTCTTCCTTGTCGATGGCTTGCCGCACTTGCTTGGGAATTATGGCCTCGAAGGCACTCAGCATGTACAGCGGATCCGCCAAGGTGCTTTGATACGAGAAGAGACCCTCGAAGGAGGTTCCCCCTATAATCAGAGGAATCTCATTGCCCCAGGCGCTGGACAGCTGCTCCTGCTGCGATCGCGGCACCACACAATCCTCGCCCACATAGGTCTCAATCACTGGGGCAAAGGCTAGGATCTCATAGTCTCGGTGCTCGTCCTGTGTGATAATCGCATTGCAATGCATGGCCAATTTGGCCGCAGGAATCTGCTGGAAGAACTCCAGAATCTCCTTCTCGCTCTCCAAGTTCCCCGCATAGCCCAGGTCCTTGGCCAATCGTTGGGGCCACTTACGATCCGGATTCGTGGCCCAGGCGCACAAAGCCGACCCGGACTGAACGATGCCACGGTGAAAGAGTCCTCGAGCCTGCTCCGATTGCATGAGAATGTGTGTGGAAGCTCCTCCAGCAGACTCTCCCAGTACGGTTATATTCTCTGGATCTCCATTGAAGCCCGCTATGTTCTCCTTGACCCAGCGAAGGGCTTGGATTTGGTCTTTCAGCCCTGCATTTCCTGGTATCTTCAGTGTCCTATCCTTGAGACTCAGAAAACCCAGCACACCCACGCGATAGTTGAAGGTGACCAGGATGACGTCATGCTTCATGAAGTAATCTGGTCCGTACATATCTCGTGAGGCTCCGCCAATCTGAAAGCCGCCGCCATAAATCCAAACCATCACGGGCAGCGGTTTTGGGGACTCCAGCTTCTTGGCATAGACATTAAGGTACAGGCAATCCTCAGAGCCCTCGACTGCGTTCATTACGGAATTCCTCTGCACGGGCTGGTCCCGTGCATAGGTGCAGTCCCTCACACCCTGCCAGGATGTCGTGGGTTGAGGGGCACGGAAACGCAACTCACCCACCGGGGGCTGGGCAAAGGGTATGCCCTCAAAGGAGTAGTAGATCTCGGCATCGTAGATGGTCTTGCGCTGCTGACCCTTCACCTGGCCATATTTCGTTGTCAGCTCCTTGGTGTTACCCGTGCCCAGCCTGTACTGAATAACCTTATGGCCAATGACCCTGAAAAGAGAGGTGGAGATGGTTCGAGCTATGACTCATCGTTCTAGTGTTTTTTTTCTCCCGGTGGACTCTGCACTCACTTGGCGCCCAATTTCAACTTCTCAGCAAAGCTCACGCGCAGATCCATGACCCTCTCTATTCGCTGCTCATGTACTTAGTGAGTAAAATATAGTAAAAATATATAGATTATCTATATAGACTTTTGGCCGCAATCTGCTGACACTTCCAACGCGCTCGAACGCCAGCCAGAGACTGAAAATTGTGCTCGCCGCTCCAGTAGATGATAAAATTGTTTAGATAGCCGCCACACCCTCGGGTGGCCGTCTGGGGGTCTAGAGGGTGGTGCACTAGGGGCCACCATTATAATTATTGTTGCTCTGACTTGTTGGGTTATTCGAGTTCCGTCCATATGTGGATCAGTGTTGATAGCACAATGAGCAGCAGCAGGAGGAGGAGGAGGAGTAGTATCATCCGACGACGTATGTACACCGCCTGGCAATCCCTAATTGGGCTCGAGCTCTGAGAGCTGTATTCTGATACCGAAACTGATAAGACTCGAGTGTGTGGCCCCGGGTGTGTGTGGCTGGAAATCAAATATTTATGGTTAATACAGCTCTACACAGAGATTAGGACGTGCAGTTGGGCAGAGCGGTTAATGCGAGGTGTTAATAATAAACTAGAGGGTTTAACCAACAAGAACTTTAGTATGTTTGGGGGTATAACGTAAATGGATTTAAAGGTTAATGGTTAGGTGATCTAACCCAGGATGAGTTTTGCGACCTATATTTGTTAGATAATCTTCTAGCTGGCACGAGGCGGGTATTATTTAATAAAAAAGTAGGAAACTTTTTAGTATTGTATACATGTGATTCAGTTTATAGCTAAGAAACCTAATCAGTACTCATTTTGCTGAGTAAGCCAACCTCAACACTTTTCTTAGTTCTTAAGCAGCCTGCTGCTGAATTTGTACTTGGGAATTTTAGGTGCTATGCGTGCCACAACTTCTGACAGCTTCTTGCTGAATTTATACTTGGGAATTTTAGATGACATGCCTGCGAGAACTTGCGCTTAATGTTGCTTTTAGGTATAACATAAATGGATTTAAAGGTTAATGGTTAGGTGGTTTAACCTAGAGATAATCTTCTTGCTAGCACAAGGCGAATATTAAATTATATTAAATAATAATTAGAAAACAGCAGACTTTTTAGTATTGTATACATATGATTTAGTTCCTAGTCAAGAAACCTAATCAGTACTCATTTTGCTGACTAAGTCAGCCTCAACACTTTTCTTAGTTATTTAATAGTTATTTAGGTTGTCGTTGAATTCGTTCTTGGGAATTTTATGTGCCACAACTTACGCTTAATGTTTCTCGATTTGTTCTTTAGTAGCTTCTTGCTGAATTCGTACTTGTGAATTTTAGATGCCACAACTTACACTAGATGGCTAGATTTTCTAATTTTGTAATACTTTAAAATGTGACAGAATGTATGTATAATTGTCTGAGTTGACTATTTCATGCTTGTCGTGAGATCGTGACACTTGTTAACCCAAATAACTCTATAAGTATCTGCATGTGTATTTGTTAGCCTTCTGACAGATGAAAATTCTGTCATTTAATTGCTCACACACGCACACACAGAATGGGTGAAAGACCAAAGACAACGAACATGTCTGTCATTAATTAAGTATTACCATGCTTCTTAAAGTCTTTGGCTTTATTTACTCGCAGCTTTTGCCCTGCAAATACAGTCTACTCCCATTTGCAGGCAAATAGCGATGATGAAGGCGACGACGACGATGACTTAAGAAGCTGAGTGGGTGAAAGTGGGCGGTGGGCGTTGGGGCGATGATGGTTAACTTGGTAACGAGCGAGGAACGAGTGTTGCTGCCTTTCTCTCTGTTCTTCGTCACTCTTTGAGGTTGTTTGTGCATTAGTTAATGTGATTATTTCACACTTCGTCTGCTTTGAACTAACATTTAATTTGGCCCCAACTCCTCTTAACTGGCTAAGGCTTTGCCTCCTCCTCCTCCTCTTTTGTCCCCACTCCCTTACTCTCTTTTGTTTACTTTGTTTCATTTGTTTGTTTGTCTTGTTTGTTGCTCGCCTGCCTTTGTGTGCGTTTACTTAACTTTTGCTATCGCCTTGACTGCGTTTTGGTCCTTGTCTTGGGGGTTATCACTGTCTTGGGGCTTTGGCCACATTTGTTCGAGTTAAGAGATGGGAGAAAATTAAACAAATACAGAGTTATTTGGGGATTTAAAGATAGGAAAATCTTAGGAAAGGTGTTTAAAGTAACAATAAACACCTTATACTTTATTCCTATAGTTTATTTAAAGGTTCCTTAAGAACCATACAACCATACATAATTAAAGACTCTTAAAGCTTTTGATTATTTTACCCCCTAGTCCTGTGACACTGTTCAATTCAATAAGAAATTATTATACTTTAATGTGAACTTTAAAGTGGTACGAACAACAATAAATACCTTATCCTTTATACCTTTAATTTATTGAAAGCAACTTTAAGAACCATAAAACCATATTTAATGAAGGACCCTTTAAGCTTTTGATTTATTTGCCTTTGAATTAAATTAAATCTTACATCATTCAACCCTTTAGTCCTGTGGCTTTGTCCAATTCAATTTTGTTTGCTATTTTTGCCTACATTGTTTCCGTTTTTACTGTTGCCAGGTGGATTATTGGGTCTCTAAGTGTGTCTGAGTGGTGCATCTCCCACCGCATTCTCCCCCCCCCAAAATACCCACATTGTGCAGATTCCGTGCTTTGCTGTTGGTGTTGCCATCGACTAAATAAATAAACATTGCAATCTATGTTGGAGAGCGTTTGTTTGGCTGTGTGTTTGCTGTTGCTTTTGCTGTTGCTGTTGCTGTTTTGCTTATTTGCTCCGCTTTTCAGCTCGGCGCCATTGCAATTGCACTCAGGCTACGCATTTGTCTATATCTATAAGCAGTGGTACATCCCTAACTTTCACTGGTATCTATCGGATAAAGAAATATCATAAATTGTTTAAATATTACAAATTAAAATGGTTTCGATGGGTTCTTTAGGTTTTAATGATTTCTTATTGACTCGGAATCTTGATAATATCTTTAAATAAATATCGAAAATATTGTTGTACAAATAAGAAATTAAAAATAGTATAATAGTATAATAGCCAAATATTTAGTTACATATTCCTGTTCAGATAAGATAATCCTTTATAGTTTTGTTCCTTAATAGTTTTCATAGACATAGTAGGACTTATTAAATTAATAATCGTATCTGCTTTCAAGTTCAAAGAACTTTAAATAAATATCGAAAATATTTCTGTAGAAATAAGGATTAAAAATGGTTAAAGCCCGCATATTTCGGTAAATATTTCTATTCAGAAATACGACTAAGATAATCCTTCCTATTTTGGATCCTTAATTATTTTCATAGGTTTATTGATTTCAAGTTCAAGGAACTTCAAATAAATATCGATAATATATCTGTAGAAATAAGGAAATAAGGTTAAGAAACCAATTATTTCGTTTCGTTTCCTATTCGGATTTAAGACTTTAAGATAATCCCACTGACCTACTTCTATTCCTTAATATTTTTACAAACTAAGTAAGATTTATTAAATTTATAATCGTATCTGCTTTCAAGTGCAACCTGTAGAGGTTGAAGTTAAGGAGCACAGACTGTACTTGCATGCACACTCCTTCCACGAGCGACGACTTGCTCTTGCCATGACGACCTCCAAGTGCCTGCGTCTGCTTTTTGCTTGTGGCTCCCCCGATTCTCCCACCGATTCTTCTCCGCCATCTTCTTCTTCGTCATCTTCCCCGCTTTATAGTAGTGTTTACATGAAGTAAGCAGCGCCTACTTGGCAGAGGTGACGACCCCCGACCCGTTTTTGGCTCCTCTCTCGCCTTGTCCCACTTCTCTTTTTGCTACTGTTTTTCCTTGTCGCTTTTTTCGCAAACACTCCTCTTCTTTCCTCTTTCATTCGGTGTTTGTTCTTCTCATTTTTCAGGGTTGCCCTTTTGCGTGGGGAATTTCATGCAAATAAAACTAAATTGAGAATACCGTTGTGTGGGGTCAAATTGGAATTCAATTCAATTAGAAAAATATGTTTGCTAAAATCCGAAAACCAAAACAAAATCAATAAATTTTGTTTGTCAAACGAAAGCTTTATACTCTTTTTAGATGCATTAAAACGGGTTTCCCATCAAAGTGGATTTGCCCTGATACTTTGTTTTTAGGGTATTCGTGTTATTATGTCCTAAAGTGGGCATTTCGGTTATTATTTTAAATTGATGTATTTTTTAATTATGGCTTATTTATTTGGTTATTTAAGGCGCATGCATCGCCATTATAATTGGCTAACGAAAATATTTGCATGCGAAATTGCTGGAAAATTCAAATTTATTATTGTTTATTTTGTACGTTGTACGCACACATAGCAAATAGTAATTAAAATATGATGGGTTTCCGAACAAGTTTTTTTTTTATTGAAATTTATGCAAACTGTTTCACCGGACTAGTTCTGTAATTTATTTATTATTTATTATTAAATTAAAAGAGCAATCTTTAATTCCCTAAAACATTATGATTGTTTTTTCTATTAAATTGAGCAAACTCAAAATTAATAATCTCTTTAAAGTTTAAATAATGATGTCACTTGCTTTGACAGAAAAGGAAGTAATTAAGCTTCAAATACGTTATGGTTAAAGCCATAAAAAGAAGCTCAAGTAACCTATTCGGGAACTAGTTCTTTTGTTTCGCAGCCTCAGCAGCTGTTGGCAGCTCATTTGCTTTTCGGTCGTGTTCGCTTTTAGGTCTTTTTTGCTTTCTGCGGTGTTTTTGTCTTGCCATTCGCCGCTCCAATTGAATGTGGTTCACTTCGTGCTCCGTCGCTCTCCGTTTTAGCTTTTCAATTCGCGCGTGTGAGTGTTAGTGCTAGTGTGAATGTGTCTGTGTGTGTGTGTGTGTCTGCGATTGTGCGGGTGTGTATCTGTGTGAGCTCCCCACGAAGCCGGCGTCGACGCTGCTGCCGTCGTCACCGTTTGTTTGTTTGTTTGCGTTTGTTTTAGCCTGCCGCTGCCGCTGCTGCTGCCTTTGCCTCTTGCCTTGTGCCTTTTGCTTTGTTTTCTTGCGGGCACAAGAACAACAACAACAAAGCGCAGGGCTCTATCAGTGAAGGCAACGGCGGCAGCGACGCTGGCAGAGACGTCAACAGCGCCATCGCACTGTGGGGTATCTGGAGCAAATGCAGGGACAAAGTTAACATATTTTTTTATTATATAAAAATATAAAATAGATTTTCATTGATTAAAATTTAAATTAAATAAATATTTTCATTTCTGTTTTAATCCATTTTCTTAGCAGCTATAGGATATAAACAACCGCTCTAACTATTATTTTTTGAAGTGTAGTAGGTAAAAAATAAATAATAGAATTAAATATATAATTAAATTCTAATTAATTTGGACAAGAACACCATGCATTTCGTAATGACGTATTTGTTACCATTAACAATACCTTATCAAAGTGCCTTTTGCCACAAGGCTCCTCTAAATTCAATCGCCCCACAGTGCGACGTTGGCGTCGACGCTGGCAGCGGGCAGCGAGCGCTCGATCCGTTCTTGCCGCCGTCGCCGTTCGTCAGTCGTTGTCGGCCGTTCCACGTTCCATCGTCGCGCGATTTTCAATCTCAATCTGCAATTGTTTATTACCGGGCTGAAAAGCTCGTGGTGTGTGTGTTATCACAACCTGTGTGCACGAGTGTGTGTAAAATCAAATTGCAATAAAGTGTAACAACAAAACAGCAGCCGCGAAAATGTCGTGTGCGAGATTGTGTTAATAATAAAAGCAAACAAAAGTCACGGCTGTCAAAGCAGTTCAATGTCTCTCGCCCTCTGCCTCCTCTCTGTGTCTGTCTCTCTCTCTCCCTCACTCAACAGTAGCCGGTAACGGTGGCAAATGCTCCAAAACTGGTTTCAACAATAACAAAATAAAATGAAAGAAAAACATCGCAAAAAGCAAGCTTAACGACGCCGCGTCTGTTTAAAAAATAACGTCCAAGTTTGTGCCCTTTTCCAGTTAGTTAATCGCCGGCTATCATCTTCAAGGGTTAAATAAAAGGTGTCAGTCAGCGGAGATGGGCGCGTGATTGCGCGTGATTAATTCACTCACGGATGAGTCACGCCCTTGTCCGGACTCGTGCTCAGCGAGTGTGTGTGTGTGCATATGCTAATTAAATTGCTACGACGGCAGTTCAATGATTTCCAATTCCATACGGGAACTAATAAACCTAACAGCTCAGCCAGCAGCAGCAATTGCCGCAATTAATTCAATTCAAAGCAGTTAAATCGCTTCAGCTGGAAAACCCCCATTATATGGGTTGGACCGTTATATCCATAAGTGACACCGTTAAACATAACAATTAACGGAAAATTACACACAAGCAATAAAGTAATAAATTACAAAGTGCCAAACCATTTGAATGGGGAAAAAAATATTTTTAAATTTCCGTTGAACACGCTATGAGTTTGCCATAATCCATTCGTAAAATAATACTATTAAATTATTAACCAAATCTCTGTTGTTTATCGCTAAGCAAATTCAATGAAGTCGGTTTAATAATATATTTATTTACATTCAATTTTTAGGGAAGTATTTAAACGAAGCAACAAAAGTTTAAATAAAAGAAATATTTTATCTAAGAGTCCAAAGCTCTAGAAATTTCATTGATCTAGTGATCACTTAGTGAAGGGATCTATAGCTATTGGATACTGATGAGGATAATGTCTATGTCAGAAACAACTGAACATCCGAGACAGCTATTATTATCATGTGTTTCAGCTATTAAATAATCCCGTGTTGTACCCTTATTCTTGAACCCTTAAAGGTTAAACATTTTATGTCAAAGGTGATAACGAAATCCCACTCCTAATTCCACAAAAAAAACGATTTAAATTAAATATACAATGTGTAATTTTTAAACATTTACGACACCTAGACGACACGGGATGCAGTTAAAATAAACGAAAACTTTGTATCTTTTATGCTGAAGTTGGTAACGGAATCCCATCCCTAAGGCCAAGCGGGTCAAGTTGTTTTTTGGTGTGATTGTTCGTTCACTGTATTTTAACCTGTCGGCGACGAGGTGGCAGAGCCATTAAGCTTGCCACTGTTTGTGTGTGCATATGTATCTGTGTGTGCTTTAAGTTGAAGTACAAGTACAAGTACACGACTTAAACAAGTGAGGCGCAAGTCAAGAACAGCGGCGCAAAGGCAAAAACAACGAGTACAAACAACTACCGTTTCGCTTTGCGCGTTTTTAAACACGCGCCTTCTTGCCGTTTTCCGCGCGTTTGTTTGCGTGTACCGTTCTAAAAATAAACCAACCGTTTCATGTGCAATCTCCCCCTGCTTCCTAAGACTCCTATGCAGTGGCGTAGAAGGGATTTTTTAAAGAGGGGTTACGTTTTCTTAATATTTATAGTCAAGGAAAAATATTTAACCTGTATCGCACATGAGGTAAACAAAAGAAAAAATAGAGGCAGTGGCGGAGACCCCCAAAAAAGCTCCCTACGCCACTGCTTCTTCCACTTCTGTGCACTCATGCCCCCTCTTTTTGCTTCTTCTTCTTCCTTTACCTCCATAGACTTCTTCTGCTTCTTCCTCTTCCTGTCGGATAGCAAAAAAAAAAGAAAGAATGTTTTCGCTGCTCGTGTATTTGTTATCGGTTATTTAATGTGATTTATTTGCGTGCGAATGTTGATTTATATCGCCTGAAAGCCAGAAACCAGTAAAAGAGTAACCAGTAACAGCCAACCCAAAAGCGAAGCAGCACCAACAACAACAATAGCGCAGCGCCATAGTATATCAACAATAACAACTCTATAGTTTATCACGCACATGGGCACTTAAGTGGGTCAAAAAATAATTGGCACGCCCCCTTTGGCGGCCCCCACACAATGCCGTTTACTGCTGCAGCTTACTGCTTCGTCCTTGTCTTCCCACATTGACCCACTTGGGTGGGCGAGGCGCCGACGCTCTCCCCTCCTTCCTTTCAGTTCGAGTTTGAGTTTCAGTTGGGTTTTGGCCAAGGCCAAGCTCTCTACCACTGCTCACTCCAATTACCTTGCGGCGCCACTCACAATTGGCTTCTGTTTGCCTATAATCCAATCAATTTTTAACAACCTGTGTTTTAACAGTTGGATTTGCATTAGGAAGCGGCTTCAGGAAAAGTTCATCGTTGAATAATTAAAAGGTTTTCTTTTTTTTTATGCTGCTTAGTTATGAATGAACACCAAGGGCTAAGTACTTTCTATAATTAATCGAGGTTATTTAATAGGTCTTTGCTTTGTTTTACTTCAATAAATAAAATAAAGTAAATAATTATAGTATTGATGAGGTTTAAAACCTCAAGTTTAAAGTTGAAATTAAATGCTCTGAGTTATGAATATTTATTTTAATTTTTTAAAAGATGGTGAGCTAGTCCGTAAGCTACGTAAGCTCAAACGCACGAAATGCTGCACCTTTGGGTACAGTCTAGCTAGCATACTGCCCTAACCTAACCTAAAATATGATGAGTTCTTTAAGGAGTATTTTAAATAGATTTTTAATTAGCAAACTCAATTTATTTGTTTAATATAAAACATCCTTCTTAGCCCAATTAACCCACACAGACTCTCTCAGGCATCAGAGTTTTAAAATTTGTTATCAAAACTAAATCGAATGTTTCTAAACTCTCTGGGGAAATCCGCAAAACTCATGTTTCGCATTGACTTTCACTCGAGTGCGCGCTCAGCTCATTATTATTATCCAACTCGTGCACAACAACAGTTTTGGCCCCCGCTTTTTGTTGTTATGGTTATCACAGTGGCCACGCCTTTCGCACGAGCTTCAATTGGATTGTCCGTGGTGTAGGGTGGGGGCCAGCACTCGGATTCACGCGAATTTTATTCTCATCGTGTGGAAGCATTAGTGGCCTTTGCCCGGTGCTCAGTTGCATTTGGGTGAAGCAACAGGTGAGGTGTCGCACAGGGAACATTTGTTTATTATTTTGGGAAGTGAATTTATAGGGTTAACACTTAGAGACTTGATTTTTTAGGCTTTTTTATTGGTTAGGAATATTTATATTTATGTAGAAATTAGTCTTAAAGAAAAATGTTATTTAAAAATGATTTTTGAAATCGAAAAAACACAAATACTTGCTGAGTTGCATACCTTAAAATATTAATATTTTTTGATGTTTTAAGTGGCAAGAAGTTAGAGAAATAAATTATAAATAAATTCAACAAAATCCCTTGAATACCTCCAATTTTGTTCACTGTGTAATGAATGCTCAGGCTGCGCGCCTCCATTAGGCCTGGCATGTTGCATGTAATGCATAATTAGTTACCTCTTAATCTGCCACATCCCCGTCGTCGGCACCGGGCAATCGCGTGTGTTTGCGGAATTTCGTAGCACCCCCTTCTGGGAACGGGAACGGGAACGGATACGGATGCATCATTATCATCATCATTGCCTGGCGTCATCCGTCGTCGCGTTCGCGTTTTATCCACGCCCAACTGCACAGGGCAAGCATAAGCAGTGGGGATACTCTGATGAGGGGAGAGAGATGGATGGAGGAGAACGAGAACGTTTATATCGGTTTCAATTAAATTTAATTTGTATCGTGTTTTAATTAAGGTGCCCGAAAAGAAATCTCTAATTAATCTGCCAGCAGGCGCGCTCAACAACAACAACAACCACACTGCCGCCACTTGGCTAATAAGTAGTGATTCATTCAATCTCAATTGAAGACAATTGAGCAATTGAAATGCTGTGAAAAAAATGATCTACATTTATGCAATAGAAATATACAAAGTATTTATTTGAGTGAGTGTGTTCGGTGAACAAGTGAAGTGAGCAGCTTGCCAAAGCTCAAAATGGCTCAAAACCTGACCATGCTGGTGGGCGATGGCAGTGGCAATAACAATGGCAAATCTAATAATGCCAATGAAAACAGCAGCAACAGTAGCAACACGTCAGCAGCAACAGTAAATTTCAAGCCAAAGGATACGAATGGCTGGAAGGATTACAAGAAATTGAAAACATATCTCATACTAAAGGATCAGCAAAGCGAAAAGGTAACAAGGGTTAACGTGTTAATAAATATAGATGTGGTTTAAAATATGCTGCAAAAACTAGCTACATTTATTCAGTTGCTATTATTTATGACAAGTAATAAAACAAAGTAAAGAATGTGTTTATTATAAAAAGAACGAATCAATGAAATACCTTTTAAAAGTAGTTCAAATATACAATTCTATATCTATAAAAGTAGTTCAAATATACAATTCTATATCTAAAGAAAACAAAGCCGATCGCTTGTTGGAAATGCCTGGCTTTTGGGGTATTAAATATTGCCATGCCATCAATCAATATTGACCCAAATAGCAAAAAAGCAAACAATTAGTAATAAAACTGTAATTGTTGAGAGATAAGAAACGAGAAAGAAAAAAAAGAAACTTAAGCTGACGTGATTCAGAGTACTTAATAATCCCTAAAAAAAAAAATACAGGGAACAAATACCATTAATTAGTAAAAGTTACTGCGTCGAGTTAACTACTTATTTATATCTACTTAAAAAGTGGCTTAAAAAGTTGCCAACAACTTTTTCACATCAAACAAACATCGCGCTTTAACCGCACAATGCCAGATTTCCTTCCTCCCACTTTGTTTTATAATTAACAAAACAAACGCCACAAAAGTTATGAAAGAGAACAGAAAAAAAAAGAAAAAAGTTGTTCATAAAAAGTTATTAAACGGTCATGACCCCCATTTTCGAAATGCTTATCAGCGCGGGCATGAAAAGCACAAGCAAACAAACAAGAATGAGGTCTAAAAGAGGTTTTTTTTTTGTTTTTGTTGTTGTTATTTCTTTTATTTTCGGAACGAGAGGGGGGGGAAAACAGGGAAATAAAGTCAACGAGCGCGAGCATGGAAAACGAGCATACAACAAAAAATAACGAAGAAGACCAGAAATGTATATAAAAAATATGACGAACTTGTTCTTCCATAAAGCCAACTGACTGACAGACATTGGGCTGTATAAGTGGGCGGGGCGTGGCCGGAGCGGAACAGGAGCAGGAGGAGACGCCATCCGAGGCCCTGGATCAATAAATATAGATGACATGGCACTGTCCAGATTGATGTGATGTGTGTGCGAGCCGCATGACAAGGCAAACAAACAAAATGAAAACAGAAACTGCGACCGACAGGCAGACCGACAGACAGACAGACACACACAAATACTCCCCGTAGCTATAGATACTATCTGTTTGTATCTGAAAGTTACCCATGCCCACGGTGTCGTCCGTCGTTGTGTAATCAAAATGCGCGCCGCCTATCAATGTCAAAAAATCTGACACAATGAAATAAGAAGAGTAAACAAACAATTAAATTTACTTAGAGCCTAATAAAATAAATGAATGCTTTCAATCCGGCGGCGGATTGCCACTGTTTTCTAATCTGAGTAGTGCATAGATACATAAATGCGTATGTTCAGTGATGGAACTGCGAAAATTGGCACGATTTAGCAGAAAAGAAAAATGAAAATATTCAAATAAAGCAAGAGAATCTACTTTGTCGTATACGTAATATGCCGCCTGTCATTGCGGATGACGAGTTGTTTTGGTTTGGGGGCCACTGAGGGTGTATCCATGTGTGTTTATTAATTTATATAAACACAGATGACGTTTGAGTAGCGGCACCCCGGGGGTTTTTGGCTCTGGCGGGGAAGAAACCATGGTGTGACAGGTCGTATACGTAACGCACTTTTCTGTTATGACGCCTTATGGGTAGGTAGGTATGTAGATCGAGAGCAAGAGTACTATAGGATATATTGACAAAGAGAAATCGTTCTTAATAGTGTATTAAATGTATTGTAAACTTTGATTTATCGATATTTAGCGATTTTATCGATAACATTTTATTTAATTTATCTTTAAAACTTAATTTTGTATAAATTATTTATTTTTGCTAACAATGATAGTTAAAATTAAGATTATTCTCTTCATTGGTACAATTCGATATTATCGCGTATATATCGCAACGTTAAAATATCGATTTATTTATCGGCCTTCGTGCCAAATGTCGGTAGAGTATCGATATATGATAGGCAGGAAGCCAAAAGCTATTTATTTGGATATAGAAAATAATTTGAATGTTATTTATTTTAAATAGAGCTTTCAAAAATTAATCTATATATTTTTCTCACTTTATAATATGGCTAATATAGGATTTGAATAAAATATGACAATTTTATGAAACAAATACCAAGTTTTCTGCATTTAAAATTCGAAAATCCAAAGATAACTGATTAATTCCTTAGTTAACCTAAGAGATTAACCACAAAAGCGTAATATATTCTTTTATTAAAAGCTTATTGATGGTCGCCAGAATAAATGTTTTATTCATGGGTGTGTCAACCTATCAATCTATCAACACAAATGTAATTTATCAAAGTCGTTTCTGTGTCAGCATCTTGAACAATTATGAACATCAAAGCCCCGGCTTGTGTGCTCATCAAGATTTTAGCAGTTTATGGAAACTGAAATCCAATCAAAATGTTCATATAGCTTCAGGCAATTAATGCCTTGTTGCACTCGCTGGAAAAATCGAAATCTGTGATTTCTATTTTGGGTTTTTTTGTTTGTTTTGTAAATACATCTTGGCATTATTGCATTTATTCACACGGAGTAGAGGTCGTTATTGCGAATATGACTTAACAGTTGTTTGCTAAAAATCTCAGCTTTGTTTATCGATTTTAAATAGAACCATATTTGTATAGTTCACACCTTTATCTCTCTCTCTCTCTGCCCATTATATACTTTTGCTAAGTGAAACTGCAAATTTCCGGATCAGGAGTTAAGCTATTAATGACTAATATATATGTACATTTATATATCCAAAATATTTTACAGGCCTCCAACAAACCGGAATCGGAGCGTTCCTATCAGCTGCGAAAACGCTCCACGCCCGCGGCTGAGCGTACCACCTTTGTATGCTACACCTGCGGAACGGACACGCCCTCATCCCAGCTGCGGCTGGTGTACTGCTGCCCCAATGCTGAGCGGGAACCCTATTATCCATTCATCAAGACCATGAAAGTCTACAAGAACGCTAGTCCAATTAGTCCGCAGGGTGAGTGCGCGCGTTAAGTACAAGTTTTGTCATCTCTCCAACTAACGCAATTATCTATGGTGGCTTCCAGGCATGGTTCAGGTCTGTTCCACCTGCAATGAGAAGCACAGCAGCCTGGCGGAGGGTGGTCCGCCGCCAGCCACCTCCAGTGTCCCCCACTCGGCCGTGGGTGGCATGGGCTCACCCAGCGCTGGACAATCACTGGAATCAAACTCGGTGGTGTACAGTGCCAGTGGAGCGATAGCTGCCCCCTTTGGGGGTCGTAACTCGCCATCAGAGAAGTCCCTGGCCAATTCCGACTCCATGAGTAATGTGCGATTTAGGGTAAGGAATCTGGTGATAAATGCTAAAATATGGCAAGGTTATGTGGATAATGATCCGCACATGTTGCTGAAGGGAATTCTTTGGAGAATTTTTGGAAGATTAGGAATTGAAAATTAACAGTTTTTTATTATTAAAATCTAGCGTAAGACCTTGAGAAATAACTTTAGAAATTTTAATTTTCATGGGAAATTCTACATTTCCCTTTTTATAAGGCAATGATGGAGAAAACTTTTTAAAAAACTAGGAATTTTGCTTAAAGACAGCCAGTTTTGCTAGGATATATTTTCACTCGGAATCAATTTTGGGCTCTACAGAAATGACTAGCGTTTTTTAAATCCATTTAAAAGCTGCCGAAAAGTATGCTATAAAATAAAATCCCTTTAAAAGCTGTAGAAAAGTATGCTATAAAACGTTTGAGGTACAAAATTAAGTGTTATAACATTTTTTAGCACAGGTCTGGACACCTTTTTAAGGGACTTAAAATCCCTGATAGTATCCCCGTATTCCTGGCTTTATCCAGAATCTTGGCATTTAAAAATATTCAATATTTAAAGTCCAAGTACACCTCTGCCTTTAACCGGTTCGTATCGGTTATGCAAACAATTTACGAATCATTAATTCTTTATTTATGTTAAAGAAACTGGCTCTAACCGAAACTTTAATCTTGAAAGCGTTTTTTATTTGGGGGCCATGACGATAGAAAATATAGTCTCTTTATAGTATGCTTCTGCCTCGAACCCGTTAGTATCGGTTATGCAGGAAATGCTTTTCTTAAAAAAACCAATTCCGGGCAGTTGCCTTAGAAGATGGCATCGATTAGTTCGTTCACACACAGATGACGCAGTTAAATGGATCGATTGTCAATAACAATTTGTGTGGCATACTCGAACGAGAGATTTTCATTTGCCTGCATCATAAATAATCCAATATTTACCCGCACCGCGTATCGGTTAAGTGCGCAAACATGGAAATTTACTAGTAAAGAGAGAGTGAGTGCGCGGGAGATAATAGTATAATAATATATAGGAAAAATATAGGAAAAACAATGATTGCACTTATTACAGCAACTGTGGTGGGTGAGACTCAGCGACTGTGCGACTGTGCGACTGGAGAGGATCGTCTCGGATCAGATCGCAGCGGGTCAGCAGAAGCAACAGTAGCACTCGACTCCGAGAGGAACGCGATAACATTGCTCACATTTCCAGCGATTAGCGGCACTCACTTGCCCCCGCCTCGGCATGGCGATAACCCAACTGAACCGGGCCCCATTAAAGTGCCAGGCGTCTGGGGGTAGTGGTGGTGGTGGTGGTGGGCACATAGTCAGCAGATAGACGACAGAGAGCCCGAGGATGGTTCACGACCTGAAATTGTTGAGTAATTCATTTGAAGCCAGAAGGCCGCGTGTAGAAAGAGAGCTCTATATATAGAGAGTGAGAGATATAGATAGATCAGCTTATCAGCCTGCGAAAGCTGGAAAAGCTATGGCTAACAAAAAAAAACGCTTCGATCGTCAGCATGTTAACCAATTTGAGTCAACAAATGTTGAGATTAGATAGCCGGAACCTCTGGCCCCCTGCGCACGGCAACTCCGCATGTTCTGCTGGGTACACCTTCTGCTCATACTCCTCCTCCGAGGAGCAGTGGAAAAAGCAAATAAATATAGAGCAAGTGGTAAGAGCAGGAGAGACCAAAATGAAATTATTGTCTAAACAAGAGAACGCACATATTGCGGGGGCAATAAAAAAAAAACTGGGTAAACTTGGTCGAGTCAGAGTCGTTGCTTGGTTTGCTTTTTTTTATTGTTCAGTTTTTCTGTCTTTTTTAAGGCATCTGCTTCTAACCGGTTTACTTGTCTGCCTTTTTGCTTAATTCTACTTAAACGCTTTTTATTTATAGCCGCCTGTTGGCAGAGTTCTTATTGTTGTTGTTGTCGCCAAGTTTTTAGTTTTGTTTATTTTGCTTTAGTTTTTTTTTTTATTTTGTGTCTCTTAATTTCTAATTTGAAATCTTGAAGCGTTTCGCCGCAGACAATTGAAAGACTTGTCGTCGCCCCGGTCGTAAATTATGACCATCTTCTTCTTGAGTTTGCTCTTCATATTCGCATACGAATATATATGTGAGTGTATATATGCTGGGATTTATGTATATTTTATACTTTTGTACACGGGCGAATGGCTTTGTTTAATCCGCCAATGTTTGTTGTCTATTTGCATGACTTAATTTGTCTTAAAGTGTTTTCTCTTTCAGTTTCTTGTTGATTTACTGTTTCGTTTAGCTGATTTTTAGAGTTTTTTATTTGTGAGATTGTTTCCTGTCCGTCCGTCTGTATTTGTGTTGGTTAAATAATAGCAATTGTGTCAAAATTGTGTTCTACCTTCTTTTTGGGAATTCCACGCATGATTCCACCACGCAGCCTTGACAGCACACCGAGTTGATTGACTTGAATAGAATTATTCTTTTGGATTTCTAAGCAAATTGCGAAATGTTTTCTTTAGTTTTGTTTGCCTGACTTAAACAGAAGTCATCTGTTTCATCACGAATATGCCAACAAATAGGTTTTTGTCTTTAAACAGGTGCCGCCTGGCATTTGCTCTATTTTTTGTGTGCTGTTGTTTATATCTAGATATATCTGTGGTTATGAATACTGAATACTGGGTAGAGGTAGGTGCGTTTAAATATCGTGTATATATTATTCTGGGGCCTATTCAGGTCATTGCACAATCGGGGCAGAGTTTTCGAAACTCGTTTTCCTTGCATAAAGAAACAGTAAACTCTGAAGTACACACATAAAATACGAAATTAAATATAGATAAATGCAAATATTTATCAATACGTGACAACAACAACAACAACTACAGCAGCGCAAAGTAACTCAATATTTAAACAATTCTTTCCGAATTGTTTACATTTGCATTGTCTTATTTGTTGATTTCTGTTGTTTTTTCTCTGAGCTGGAGCTGGCTTGGTATTTGCATTACGGTTTCAGGGCTTTGAATTGCAAATGTTTGGCTTGGTTACCATTTATATATGTATACTACTAGGATCCCTATCTGGTGGCGACTGATATTACCTCTTGCGCCTTTCCCAAGATAACACACACCACACTTTATTAAAGGTTGTAAATGTTTTAAGCAGAAAAAACACCTGCATTCGCACTCAGTCTCGAGTCATTCAACTTGGCTTGAGCACTAAATAATAATAATAATAATTAATAATAAAGTACTGGCTGATAAATACTCTTTGATAATGAAAAATTGTTAATCAACTGCTGAGCTTAGGGGAGAAATAGATTTTTACAAGAGTCTATGAACGGAAATCTTCAAATTGAAGAGCTAACAATGAGTTAATAGTTTTTTTTTAGACCCTAACGAGTTATCTGCTTGACTTGAGGGGTCCTTGAAGAAACAATTATATTCAAATATAGACATTTACTATGTTTATGCTATGGAATGAATTCTTGAATACGTGAATTCGTGAAAACGCGAAATCATGATAGCTTTATACTAGTAAACAACTTAAATGAAAAGTTTCAAAATATTTTTGTCCTTCTTCATTTCGACATCTTCATCGTACCATGTTTATGGCTGAAATGCACGAATTCATGAATACGTGAATTCTTGAAAACGTGAATTCTTGAATTCGTGAAAGATAGCTGTATACTAGTTAGCACAAAATGAAAAATTCCAATTATTTCTGTTATATTTCATCTGGGCATTCAATTTATCATGTTTATGCTTGGAATACATGAATTCTTGAATACATGATATTAAAATTCATGTATTTATATCAACAGAGATGCCCATTTAATTTGCACTCAGCGTTGCCACCTAATTTAAGCAGAACTCAGGTGCCACCTAAATTCATGCATTTTAGTCGAATTCATGATTAACATCCCCGAATGCATGAAATTATGTCTATGAACACACGTCTTTAAAAATGCTTGTATTGAATGCATGAATTCGGCTTCCCATAAACCCCGTAAGTGTTGACACACATCATGATGTCAAAGAATGAAAAAGAATGTACAGGAGAAGTCATATTAGTTATAAAGAAATGGTTCCCTGTCAACTTTGAACCTCAACCACAATGATTGATATCACCTAATTAGTCCCAAACGAACCGAGATAAGGAGCTTTTGGCTTTGGAGAGGCTCGCATTCATTCGCTCTCGCCCTCGAAATATATAAGTCGCACAAAAACGAAATGGGGAGATAAGTGAGCCGCGCACACGGTTCGAACTGGATGGAATCGGTTTACCGACAAAAGTCGAAAGCGACGAAACCCAGTCGAACGCCAGTCATAGAGTCGAGTGCCTACTCCTTGAATAGCAAATCAATTGTGTATATAGAGAATATTTAATAAAATTTGGTGGGCCTCCTTTGGCTTGCCCATTGCATTCCCATTCTTGCCTCTGATTAGATAGCGTTTGAAATGTTAGTCTTGGCGGATCGTGGCGGCAGTTGGCTGGATTCGTTGCGTGATATACTTAGAACCTGAGAGTATACACAAATAGCTAATACAACAATCTATATATGTTTTCGTTTTCATTCCATCGTTGATAGCCCTACGAGACGAACTCGAACAATTCCAACTCAAACACGGCACGCGACCTCAAGCAAATTCGTCGCAGCGATTCGCGTCCAAACTCGCCGAGTTCCAGCCAAGGAGGAGGAGCCATCGAGAATGGGCACGGACAGTATCCGTAAGTGAATTATCCAGCAGATAAAGTCGACAGTCGTATGAAATCCCTCTCTTAATCGTGATACATTTCCCATATTGCAGTTGCTCCATATGCAAAGTGCTGTGTCCTTCAAACAAAATGGATTGGCTGTCCACCAGTGCCGAGCACATGAACTCCCATGCCATGCACTTTCCCTGTCTCAAGGCCAATGCCGTAACCAGCAATAATAACAATAACAATAACAATAATAATACCAATAATAACAACAACAACAATAACACCAATAACAACAACAACAATAACAACGAGCTAAACAGCAATCGCGTGCTAGCGTGCAAGGACTGCAAGGATTACTTGGCCAGCCAATGGGAGTCAATGGATGCGGAACGCGTTCCCCTCGAGCACAGAAGGTTCATTGAATTTGAATTTGAATTGGAATTTTAATTACTTGGCTTAACTTGAACTCTCTCTTTGTTTTTTTTCACCAGATACAACATTCCCTCACCCATGCTGACCTCCAGCTCACCAAACGGATCTCGGCACGGCGCCATGAGCATCAACACTCCGCCCTCCACGCCATCCATATCATCGTCCACGACTGCCACCAGCACTTCGATCTACTGTTTCCTTTGCGGCCTACACTCGGACTTGACCTTAGCCAGGGTTCTCTATGCCAGCAAAGAGGTAGAGTTTCTTCGTAGAATTTAAAGGAGAGGTGTAATTGGTAGGAGTAGTCTCCTTAAAAAAAATAGACAAGTTTAATTGGTTAGGAGCAGTACTGCATCTAGTTGTAGTTCGCCTTTGCATCAATATATTAGCGAAATTCTGTATAAGAATAAATAAAAAAGACTTGGCTTAAAGTACAATATTAGAGCCAGTAATCATTTAATTTTAAAATAAGGAAATTTTTGATATTTTACCATCACGATATATCAATTTTATATCTTTTTGCTCGAAGATGTATCGATCAAATTCATCTTAAGATATCAAGATATCTAAGATATCAGTCTCTCAATTTGTATTTTATAAGATTAATAGTATGAAAAATCTATCTGAAAATCAACAAATATGTAACTATTAAAGGCATATTTCCTTCATTTAAACAATAGGTTATATAATTATATAGGTTTATAAAATATGTTTCAGATAGATCTAAAAAGGTTTTTTAAAGTTGCCCAATTGTTAATTTTACGTAAAACTAATAGCACTTTGAATAGTCAGAAGTATAGTCTGTCTAGAATTTTCATAATAATGTCTAAGTAATCTGGAATTATCTATGTAAAATGTATATTGAAACATAGTAAAAAGATTCCCCCAAGACATGTTAAAATCTAAGGTATTAGCTTTACCTTTATGGCTTTAATGTTTTACAAAGCCTACAGTTTATAACTATAAACATTTCCCGAAGCTAACATTACAAGTTACTAAGTACCTAGTTTTTTGTATTGTAAATACTGTTTGTTTAAAGTTATAACATAAAGCTACAGGTAGGGACAGTCATAGCTTCTAGGTTTAAGGCAGATTACTTAATTATTATTAAGCATAAATATTCCCAGATTAAGGGTTTATTAACATATTTTACTGTTCATCTTTATAAATAAGTCCTTAGTTTAGACTAAATTCAACTTATAATTATTATTAGGAAACCTTAGCTTCTATATTTTGTCAGAGAAATTCAAATTCACAAATTCAGGCCTGACTACCTATGTAAAGCATTGAACACCCTAGAACCTAACTCACCTCCTAAGACGCTTATTAATTTGTTGCAACCTGCAAGCGCTTCAATCGTACACACTTAAACCCTAAATTGACATAAACTTGAGGGCATTAGGAGTTTAATTTGTGCTTTGGCTCAAACCTCATAAGACCTTGCATTCAATTTAGGCCACATTATATGTGTATGTAGGCATAATATTTGCTGTAGCTCTTGGTCAAACATGTAATTTGCTGATAAGTTAGGGTATTCTAGCCTTGCCCAATAAACCACGCACCCACACACCACAGTCAATCAATATTGTTACCGAGTTCAGAGTAAATACAAATATTACACGATATACGTGGAGATTGCTACAGATAGCGCTTCCTATGGGTTATATCAAATATTATTAATATTATCTCAGCGTGCTGTGTTGTTCATTAATTATCGAATGAAAGTGTTTTATTAAGTAATGTGATAGCAATGAGAAACATAAAGATATAGGCACCGATAAGATACGATTTAGTTATTTAAGTAGGTTAACATGTTAAGAGAGATGCACGATTATATCTTTTATTTATATTTATAACAAATTGTACTAAAAATCTCTATTATTTCAGGGTTCAAGGCCTTATTTTCCACTGTTGCTTAAGCACAATTCCCTACCCAACGCTGAGCAGCTGAGAAACAACTCGGCCTTGGTCTGCACCTTTTGTTACCATTCCATGTTGAATCAGTGGCGCAAGTGAGTCAGCAGCAACTGCATTGAATATATATCATTCATTCACATATGTACAAATATTAATTATTTAACTTCTGCCTATCTCGCCAGATACGAGGCCCAGAGTCCCAGCGTGAATCCCGCCGATCGTAAATACAATTGGCACGATTACAACTGTCACCTGTGCGGCATAACGACTTATAGGAAGCGCGTTCGGGCGCTGCCCGTCAATGATTTTCCATTTGTGAAGCACCAGAAGAGCGACGATGGCCTGCTGCTGGAGAATGGAGAATTTGCGGTTGTCTGCCTGGATTGCTACGAGAGCTTGAGGTGGGATTATAGTACTTGGTTTTAGAGAAGGGGTTTTACCAAAGAGGGTTTATTTAGAATTCTTTGGCTTGGTCTTTGGTTTTAAACTGATCTGTACTTAAGATCTCATTTTTGTAATCTGTTAAAGATTACCATTATAAAAATCAAGAATTATGAGGATGATGTTTGATGTAAGGTAGTTTTCTCCAACTCCATAATGTATAAAAAATATTGATCAGCATCACCAGCCGGGTCGATCTAGCCATGTCCATCTCTCTGTCTGTCTGTCCGGAATCGGACCACTATACCCTATAGCTGTCATAGAAACGATCGGGAAGAATAAGCATATTGTTTTTCAATATATTTAAATGAAACTTCATTTGTGCTTCTATAATATGAATATAGCCACACCCTAGAAATTTCATTGAAATGGGACCAATATATCAAATAGCTGCCATAGGAATGTTCGGTCTTAATTCATATTTTACATATTATTTTTAAATTTTAGATACATTTTACATTATACATGCTCTTTTAAAACGATAAGAGCACTTTGTTAAAATGTTCATTAAAATCGGCCAACTATATCTGATAGCTACCATATAAACATATATACAAAACAGGGTGTTTCGTGTAATTTATACTCTTTGTATCAAAATCTTGTTTAATAAGTAACAAATGAACTGCCAGGGTGCATCAACTTCGGCTCTACCCCTTTTTAAATGATTTATCTCAGAAGTTTTGTTATAATCTCTATTTTCCTTTTCGGGATAAATATAAATAAAAACCAACCCAAGAATTGTAACTGAAACAAACCTCGCTTGATTTCATGTACTCTCCCACTAATTAATATATTTTCCTTTTCCGCACAGACAACAAGCCTCGCAGCACGATCGCTTTGGGGTGCCCATTTCCAGGCGGGCCTACAACTGGGTGCCACAACCACCTCCCCCCGAGGACAGTCCCGAGTCGGCAGTGGCCCGTTTGCCCTGTGGCGAGCGCTCCGATCGCATTGTGAGTATATATACTCATATATATAGAGACATACTGTGTCCAGTAATGCAACCTGACCCATGTCCATATGCCAATTCTCGCCCTCCAGCTCATCAGCAGTGCCCTGAGGCCCGTGCCAGGAAAGAAGACCACATCGCCCAAGCAGTACGACAAGTCAAAAGAAGGTAAGTGACTCCACGCGGGCTACTAGCCAACGGCGGCGGGGGGGAAGCCTGCCTCGGCGGCTTCTGGTAACGCGAAACGCTCCGGCAGCGCCCCGGGGTTAGCGGGTTCAAGTGAAACCCAATTCGCGTCAATAAATTTCAATTGGTTTCACTTAACTTTGAGTGTTCGGCGTTGGCCGCTTTGCTCGGACAGTTCAATAATAGCCCCACAGCTCGGTCGGCCCGTTTAGCCTGCCAAAGAGCAACATTGTTCACAAACATTTGCTGCATTTAGCTGGCTCTGGGATTATTTTGCATATTGGCGCAAAAAACAGGAAAGAGAGCTAAAAGCATTTGTGGGGAATCTGTTCGTTTGTGTATTTGATTTTTAAACGGATTTCACAGTATTTTGCATGCGCAAAGTGGAGTTAATATGGGGAAATAAAAAGATTTTTTGAGTCTACATTCGATTGGGGAACTTAATCAGAGCAAATTGATACTCAAAGAAGGCTAAGATTTGTGGGGAAGGTGAAATTTCTCTATGTTCTGTTGGGATTTCATTGGTCAGATTAGCTGGCAATTATCATATATGTTTGTTTAATGACTGGTTTGTGAGTAAAGAACTTATTTGGCTTGTCGTGAAGAAGAAGGTAGATTTGATAGGTCATTTACGTAGGCTAGATAAAGAATAGGAGGAAGAGACACTTCACCTTGATTTAATCAAGACATCTCTGTTTTGCGCTTTAAAGCAAACTTTTCCAATTTTACAGCTTAAATTTTGTTCTAAAAGCACACTTTATCCACTTTATGGTTAAGATTGTGCGCTTTCCAGGGCCCTTTTTGTGCTTAACAGCAAACTTATTTAGCCAAAAGCACTTTACAGCACCTCTTATTAGTTAACCTACGGTTAAGGCGGTCTAAAGAGAAAAGTCAATGAAGTTCCACCTTAACTAACACTAAGAATTAAGTAACTGATACCTTAACTGTACATTAATAAAAACCTCCTCTAACTCTTTGAGTAATGGGGTGCCACCAATAGTTAACCTTCGGTTAAGGCGGTCTAGTGAGATATCCGAATTATATTTCCTTCTTGACTGACTAATCGTTAACTTACACAGAGAAATGAGTAACTGACACCTTAAATCGACAAGGAGAATCTTGCTCTAACTATTAGAATAATAAGTTTAAAAAAAAATGCCTAAGGTCTCCTAACCTTCGGTTAAGTAAGACTAACGAGAAAATTGAATAATATTTCCTGCAAGAAAAGAAAGAAAAATGCTAAAGAATTTTTAACCTTCAGTTAAGTCTCTCTAATGAGAAAACCTACAATTCCTTTTCAGCTAGATTGACTGATAGTTAACTAACACTGCGATTAAGTAACCGACAGATATTCTAACTCATAGAATTATAAGGTTTAAAAGACGCTCAAGGACTCTTACAGTTATTGTTATATATTAAATATATCCAAGATATTCTTCCCATAAGCTTTTAACTCAGAGTTAAATTTTAATCAAAAATAAATCTTAAGAAACCCAAAAAAGGTTTATAAAAGCTTATAAATGTTACCATTTTGTCTTAATTGAAAATGAAATCAAATTTCCTCTTTGAATTTCGTTTTTCCCCAATACGATTTGCTTTTTTTTCTTCGACATATTAGTATGTTCTCATCCCTCAAGAGTCCTTAAGCCACCACACACACACAAACACACACTTGGAGAAATCTCAGCAAAAGCTTCTCTAATTGCATTTCCCCCAAATACGAGAATGCAGAGGAAAAACTTCAACCTGAATAAGAAATCAACTGATTAAATGCCCAATAACAGGCAGGGGACCACAAGGAGTATGTCTGTAGCTTTCCCCCCCTATGTACTCCTAGCTCTTGTAATAAATATTGATTTTTTATGAATTGCAAGGGAGGTGGAGGGGTGGCTTTCGTACCACACCCCCCATCCATCCTTTCCTCACTTATTTATGCAGCAGCAATGGCGTCGGTAAACTTCTTCAATAAAATGCCAAAAAGGAAACATCATAAAAATAAATAAACAGAGAAACCACAAGCACACAGACGTCCTCTGTGTGTATATAGCTCTGCACACGAATTTTTATGCAGCTACCCCACCAGGACACACACACACAACCACACACAGACACACCCACCCACCCATCGAAGCACCCACACAAAACCACCTACAAATGCCACTTCCGACATCAGCAATCCCCCAAACGAAAGGAGGAACGAACGAACGAAGCGAACGAACGAGCGAGCAAGCACAAATAATAAAAGCAACAGCATAAAGTATTTCGAATTGAATTACTCCGTGTTATCCTGTCAACCATACGAAAACACTCAAGACCATTCAACATGCCACACGCTTCCTGTGCGCCCAACCAACCAACCACTCACCCACTCACTCACTCACCCATCCCAGGGGGGGATCTCGGGTGCTTGGCCACCCACCGTTTAAGGAGTTGGCATCGATTTGCAAAAAGTATATTACCACCAGGGAAAGAAGGGTATATAGGGGGGGTATAAGGAGGGGTAAAGTTAACCCCTCCCCACCCCCCTAGATGCCGCCAATAAAATGAAGTTATGCTCGATGTGGGGGGCCTGGGCGTTCGGGGAGTTGAATAAGTAAACATAAAACCACTGAATTTACGCTTATTGCACCCGCAAACATTTTGTTTAACACAACAAGAGCTCTCTCTCGCTCCCTCTCTTTTCTCTCTCTCTCTATTTGTTGCTATCTCGCTCTGCACAGTGGGTTGTGTGGGTGTCATTTCCGGCCTCAATTTCAAAAGAAGCTCAAATTTCCACACAATTTTCCGGCTTCGCTCTTTGGCACTTTGCTTCGTCTCGTTTCGTTTCGTTTGCTCTCGCCATCGGGTTTTTTTGCACCCCTAGCTCCTACCCCCTACTCACCACCCATCTCCCTCGCCCCCCTTTGACTGACAGCCGTTTCCTCGTTGCCACTTGTTCAGTCAGTCACTCAGCAAAGACTCAACCCCCGGGTGCTGGCAGCCCTCTGCAACCCTGCAACCCCTAACCACAATTCTGTGCTGTTCTGCCGCCTTTGGTTGTGCTTTTTTGCTTTTGCCACATCTTGTCGGTGTTGCTGTTGTAGTTGTTGGCCAAGTTGCCACCTTTGCCACAAAAATATTTCAAGCACTTGCCAACCCAAACCCCCACCCCCCCAAGTACACCCCGCCTTCGTTTCCGTTTTGCGTAGAATAACAGTTACATTATCCTTTTTATTGCCACACTTTCCAGACACGAATGCGAGGACGAGACTGAAAGAAAGAAAGTGTGTGGCAGGAGGGAGGTGTGGTTGTGGCAGGGGGGGAAGTGTCAGAGAGAAAGGAGGTAGAAAACCAGGCCCAGACACAGACATATTTGGCTTGTGGCAAGCTACGACGTGCCCCCGTCAACCCCATCCTTTCCGTTTTTGAGTTTATTGTGCTCGCCCTTTCCCCGAGAACCCCTTTTCCAACCCCCTCCCCCATCACTAGGAACTTCCAGGAAATTGTGGGCGAAAAATGTGCATTTATTTTTGCTGGAACTTGCTTCCTTGCCTGCTCGGGCTTGGAGCTGACTCGAGTCGCAGTAAATTGTGGTAAACACGAAGCCAAGTGTTTGGAGAGTATTTACCCGGTTATGCCCCACAGTGGTTGCGCCCCCTGCACGCACAGTGGGTCGCATCGCATCATTTGCATAATTGGCAAACATGATTGCAAGCTGAAGAGATTCGTGTCGAGGCATGGGCCGTGCTTTGTGTATACTGTGTGTGTGTGTGTGTGTAATTCAAGGGGAATTATGCAAAACAAAAATTGACTTCTAGCCTTAGATTATGGTGATTTTTCGTTAGCCGTGAATATTTAATACACGTTGGGTGTTAAATTTCTCATAATAGGTACTTTGCCAGGAACCAAGAAAATGTATGTTTTGTGATGAGTCATTATAATTCGAAAAAAAAGAAGAAACTGGAAATTTCTAAAACAATCGATAATATACCTTGGAAAGATGTTTTTTTGTAAGAAGGAATTATTTAAACGGTTTAAATTTACTCTAAAAAATATTATGTTTATGTTATGTTATTATGATTTTTTTAAAAGAAAGTTATTAAAAGATTGTCCTAGAAAGGAAAAACAAAATGAGACCAAAAAATCTGTAAGAGGACGATGCTTACTTAAAATTGTCAAGTGTAATTTCAGCGCCCAACTGCTTTTTAACCAAGCAAAGTGTTGAGGTTGTATCAGACCGCCAAATTGGTACTAAAGTTTATTCAAAAGGTTCGAATTTACTTAATTAGTTATTATGTTAAACAGAATATATAATTTTTTTAAAGGAGTTTGCTAAACGTTTAACTTGAAATGATTACAAAAATGTTCCCGGAGAGGAAAATCAATTCCAACAAAAAGTACACATTAGTGGGCGACGCCCTTACTTTAGCAGTAAGTTTTTGCATGCATTTCACTTAAAATTCCCAAGTACTGAATCAGCGGTAACATGCTCTTTTACGAAGCAAAGTGTTGATGTTGAATAAGTTAACAAAATAACAACTGATGAGGTTTCTTTTCTGAAAACAGAAACATTCTTTAAAACCACCTGTTTGTGTTCGAACAAGATCTTTTAGGATTTTCGCATAATAGTCCCGTCTTTATGTATGGAAATTTAATCCGCTAGATAGACCTCGGGTAGCGAGAAACTTTCTAAACATAAGATACAAAATGTAATTAATCGATTAACGATTCACCCTTTTATGTAAATAAATATGTTTAATCATATTTCTATACTTTTTTGAAATATACCCGAAATCTTCTTAAATTTATAATGAAATCTTAACCCTATATCTTTAATGTCTTGCCTACAAAATTCCCTTAACCACTTGCAACCGCTTGCTCCTCCAATTGATTCGCATGTTAAACCAGTTTATTATCGCCCATTTCGTCAGGACAATTTCCATTGCGAGCCACACGCTGTTCATCCTTGTTGGGTGCCGTGGAGTATCGCAGCAGCCTTACAACTTCATCCCTTTGTAATCATCATCATCTGTTAGCAGCAGCTGATTTATCCCCAACACACAATCACGAGATATGCATATGTTGGTGCTCGTAGCTGTCAGCACATAACCTCAACTCACTTAAGGTGGGGGGAATCCCCCACATTCTCTCTCCTCCTTGGGCACACATAAAGCGCTGATGTGGCATGAAAAAACATATAAATTCTGCCAATCGATGAAGATAAAATACATTTTGTAATACGTTAGCCCACAGTCACCAACCACCAGCACCCACCCGATCCTTTGCCTTATCTGAAGGTTTTGGGAGGTTGAGGGTTGCTGGTTGGTAGTTGGGGCGGCGAGCGTCTGAGGTCAACCGTTCGAGTGTGGGCGTCTTTTGGGAGTCAACGAAGTGTGCAACGTCAACTGGCACACACACATACCACACACACACCACACACACACGTAGCCACACAAAAAGGCATTCCATGTGGGTGTAAGTGAAATTTCAAGTGGCGCTACCAAGGCAAACTTCAGCATTGACTCTTAGTATGCCGCCACCCGCACCACATATGCTTTGGGATACAGTGAGGCTTCTGTGGTTAAGACTGCTTGAAATTTGGGTTCTCTTGGTTTAAATAAATACTGTAAAGATCATAAGTTATAGTTATACAGGATAGATATAGGAAAGATCTTGCTAAAAAGGAATTTTTCAGTTATCTTAAGTTTAAATAGTTCAGTTAAGAAAGTCCTACTGTATATGAACGAGCGTGTGTGTATGGAAACCCTTTAAAAGCTTGTTGTTGCCAGACACATAAACGTTTAGCCCATAAACCCTTGATGTATGGAACATAAACACCACACTTGCAAGTGCCACTCATTCGGTGGTTTCTGTAGGGGGGGATCCGAAAAGGGGTTTGGGGACAGGGAGGTATTGTGGGGGCTTGTGGCCCGGGTGTCAGTGGTTAGTGGTGGTTGCTTGCCAGCTAACTGCTAACTGAAATCCAATGTGTGCGTGTGTGTGTCCGGATACAGGGGTTTGGGGTCTCCATTTTGAGCTCTCGGTCCGGCAACCGCAATGTCAATAAATATGTTACGCCTGACTCGTCCTTTTTCGCTTGCTGGAGGAGGGGGGGGGGCTTTTGTTGGTTAGCAATTTGGTTAAACATATTTATTTGGGGGGCTGCTCTGGAGCCGGTAGTTCATTCCGTTTTGGCATTCACAGTGTTTTTTTTTCTCTATTCTTTTGTTCGATTTCGGATCCGGAACATCGAGTTAGCCGTAACAATTTCTGTATTTTCCTATTCAATTTTGAAGGCATCGATTTATTTCCGACAATTGCAGATGGCAGTCCGGGAGGCTGAGCAAAAATATTTACATTTTCGGCACTCGTTTAAAAAAAATTCAATGCATTTATTTGCACAAACTTCCTCATATTCAAATTGCATTTTCTGTTGCCGTATAGAATGTGAAAGATTTTTATTAGCCAGCCAGGCTTATGAGATCTTCTTCTTCGTCCTTCGTCGTCGTCGTCTCCTTGCCAGGGGAAAAAGTTGTGTTCGCCCAAGGATAATCTTATTGTTGCTCCCTTTTTGGCAGCTAATTCCTATGCTGAAACTTTGGGGCTTTATTTTTTGTTTTCGCAAAAATTGCAGTCGCAAATTTAATTAAAAAACTTGACAACAACCAAGGACTCTTTGCATGCATATATATACGCAGACTGACTTTGAATTTTATCAAACCCGCCGACCCCCTCCCCCCAAAGTGCAGCTCAGGAAAAGGAAAAGATGCCAGCGAGGAAGGAAAGCAGGATAGCAGTCTCCAAGACACGAACTACGCGATTTTCCTGCTTCCCTTTTAGCTCGTGTTGCTGTTGTGTATTGTGTTGTTGTTGTTGTCGCCGCCATATTTACTTTGTATTTGTTTACGTTTTTATTGTGTGCTTTAGCGCATGAATTTAAATATTTGCCAGTTGGTCCTTGCCGAGAAACAGTAACAGAAGCAGACATTCAGCAACAACATTTGTGTATCGCTTCGTTTTTGTAAGTGCACCCGAGAAAAATTTTCGATATTTTTGGCGATTTTTTAGATATTTTGTATAGTAATTGCTCCGAAATATAATCGATTTAATATGCAGAACTAAGATTTCAGAGGGAAAATTAGAGTAGCTTGTTCATAACTAGAATAGGTTATCTTAAAAAAGGGTATTCAAGCGAATCTAGATATTGAAAAATATATGTTATCGATAAAATTCGATATTTGGCTAACATATACTACTTGATATGATTCCTTAATCGCATATTTTGTTTTTATGCTTAAAAAAGGTTTATATATCGATAATTTCGATATTAAAGCGAAATGCAAAAATGTATAAATATATGGTATCGATAACATGTTGATATTTGGTTAGTTTATCACACTAATATGATTTCCAAATCGCAAATTGCCTCTAGTTTTCTTCAGTGTGCCATTGTTGCTTCTTTTATTGCACTTTTCACTTGCCCCACCTCCGTCCGCTCTTCTACGTCTGTTTGCTTGTGTATGTGTGTGTGTGCTAGCGCCAAAGTGATTTACTGTTATAAATATTTGCTTGTGAGCTTTTTAAGTACTTTTTCTCTTCGTTTCCTTTGGCGTACTTTTGTTTTGTTTCGTTTCGTTTTTTTTCTTTTTGTCGGTTTTGGTTTTGTATTTCTTGCTCGGTGTTTCGCTGCTGTTTTGCACTTTTTTTCGCCACGTTTGCTTTGGCATTCATTCCCAGTTTATTCAGTTCTTCGTCAGCGCCTAGTAACTGTTTGCTTTATGAGCTCAGACCAGCTTTCACTGGTCCACCCAACCCTGTGCCCACTTTCGCCCACGGAGGAGCACTTTGTTTGCTTGTTTTTGTTGCATACTTTTCAGCGTAATTTTATTGAATCGTGTTTACCCTTATGTCGAGTCGAGTCGGGTTTTGTTTGTGTTTTCCCTTACTCATTTTTATTGCCCGCTCCTTGGCGCCCTCATTTGCTCTCGTGGCTGGTGCCCATTGTGATTTTTGGGTTTTTCACTTTGATACACGTAAATAAATTTGTGGTATCTTAATAGGAGTTGGGAATTGAAAGTTATATGGAACTCAGACTTATATTTAAACATAAGCAGCGATGGCAGGGAAATTGCTATGGAACTTGAATAAATTATATACAAAATAACACATTGCATACTTCTAGATGCCTCTTTAATTGATTTCACACCTGTAATACATTTTTCTGCATTTGATAATATATAAAATTGTTTTTTTTATGAACTATTTAAGTCTTTAAAATATTAAAGGTTATTAAATGATCTAAGAGGTATGAAAAATATTGCTACAAAGTTTTCGAAACCTCTTAAAAACCTTAAAAAACCTCTTAAAAATGTATTTCCTTCAGATACTAGTAATACAATTTTTTATTCGTTTCTCATACTCGAAGTCCCACTGTATCTAGCATATTAGGGCAATCTCCACTGTGCACTTGCACCGCTGACTCCTCACCGCTCCCCGGGGGAATCATTTTGCATTAACTGAGCAAATAAACCAACTTTGTTATACTTTCGTTCATTTCATTCCGTTTGCCTTGGCCGTAGGTGAAGAATGGCGAGGAGGATGTGGTGGTGAAGCGGGGATGGGGATGAGGTTTGGGAGTTGTTGATATTTCTGCTTCTGCTTTGGTTTCTGTTTCTGTTTCTGGGTTTCTTTCACAGTTGTTGTTGTTGTTGTTGTTGTTGTTGCTTTTGTTCAGCTTGGGTGGTTATTTACCCTGTTTCGCTGTTGTGTTTGCTTGTGTACTCTCCATCCACTCTGTTTCTTAACCCCCTTTTTCGCCCACTTCACCTCACTCTCTCTTTCTCTCCTTCTCCCTCGGCTTTGTGTGTGTGTGTGTGAAATTGAATGCTCAATTGAGCACTTAATTAGCAAAAACAGTTTTTAATGACGACACGAAAGCTTTTATGCTTTGAATTCTGCGTGCAATGGGGTCCAGTTGGTCTACACTGTGAGAAATTAACGAAAGAGAGCAAAAAGATATGGATATCGTATAATTTTTAAAAGATTATATTCCGTTATAGAAGATGGCATTTTCTACTATTAAATAATTTAAAAAGGCATATAAAAGAGGTCGATAGATAAATATTGGTTCCTTAATGATTAGATTCATACTTCGATATGCATATTATATGTTTCGATATTTTGGATATCGATACGTAAAATCGATTATTATTTTTGAAGAACCTGTATAAATAATTCAAATTTTCTTTTATTAAAAAACTAATATTAAATGTGACGATCATTTTGATACACTCGATAGATAAATATCGATACCTTATTTATTAGATTCAATACTTCGATATGCACATTATATGATACAATCAGATAAATCATATTCCTTAATTCTCTTTAGAAAACTGTAACTTTGCATATCACTGCTTAATTCTTTCTCCAAACTTTGTTTATATAACTTATAAACCCATATATTGTTACTTAGACTTAAATATCTGATTTTAATCAACTAAAAACGTAAAAAAAACAAAGCTTATGGACTTTTCAGCAAAATTAACACTTCTTCCTAAGTTAACCGTATTTTCGAAAATATAATGTTCGCAACGATACATTTTCATATAATCAATTTAAATATTAATTGACATCAAATTAAAAGTGAATATTAAATAGACATTTTTAAGTGTTCTGTGTGTTCTGTATTATTTTTGTGTATACATTTTTTTTATACATTTTCATGGTGGTTGCTTTTCTTGTTAATTTACTCGTTTTCACAGAAGATTTGGGGTAAGCCGCCGAGTATTTTTAAAGCACGTGTCGGCGGCTCCTTTTCTTTACTCTCCACTCACTCACTCACACTCACCTCACCTCTATCGCTTACGCAGCAAACACACACAAGCGCAGCGCACAGCGCCTGCATGCGTCCGGCATAATTGTCGATGTGATTAATGTGTTTTTAAGTGCATCATTTTGAGCATATTACGAGTTTATAGGGGTTAATTTCGCTCCCCTGAGCACTTTGCATGCCGCCATTCAGAGGGGGGGAAGCCCCTTTGGCATTTTAATTGAATTGTTGCCATTGCTTTGCCCGCTCTCACGTTGTTTCCGATTGCTGGCTGGCTGACTGCCCTCCCCAGTTGTTGTTGTTGTTGTTCTTATTGTTGTTGGCCTTTCCTGAATGGTATTTATTACCGCCGTCGCCTTCCTTACTTTTCTTTTGTGCCGCCTCACGATTTTTTAATTAACGCTCATTTGCTTAAGCGAAAAAGTGTTAAAATCGTTTCAGGCCAGAGAAGGAAAAATATTTTATTTTTAAAGAAAATATGGTTTCGAGTGGGAGAAGAAAAAGGAAATTTTAAAATGGAAATTTTGTTTGTATTTATATAGAATATATTTGGGAAAAGATTTAAATCTAATAAATTCATATTTAAAAGCACATTTTAAGAATTAATAAGCGTGAATTAGGGATTTCGTTTATTTATTTATTAAAATTCCTTTAAAATACTACAAAATATGAGAAAAGTAAAAAGAATGCAACGTACACTAAATTAAGTACTTTAAATATTTTATTGCATACTTTTGAACACCTTTGAGTACTTTAAAATGGTACTGCATACTTTTAGACACCTTTAAAAGAGATTTCAAATTCCTAGTGATTTTAGTGGCACTCCCAATTATAATTATCTTTCCCCCAACTTTTTTCCTTAGTGTAATTTTATCTTGAGATTCTTTTGAATATCTGAGGGTATGTTAAGTTACGTATTCTTTGGCGTATTCTTTGCCAGCTTTTATTTTTGGGCAAGTACTCCGTTCGTCTACCATCCCCCGAGAGTTGAATTGGGTAAATCCTCTTGGCAGGATTCGATATGCTACCCCAGGCCCACCGAAATCGAAAGACAAACATCAAGTGGCATTGGGATACATCATAAAATACTTCAGTTGGCTGCTGATGATGATAATGATGCGCCGGGTGCTCCTGCTCCTGCTCCGCTACTCCTTCTGCTCCTGGGCATTCATCCTGGGCATGGGTCCTTCATGCATCAGTGGGCAACAACAACATTTGCAAATTCAATTGAATTGATACACGCACCACTTGTTAACCATTTCGGCCTGAACGCACCACCCTGGTTACTGGTCCGTCTAACCAAGCCAGCGCACCCATGCCACCCATGCCACCCACGTATCCTGGCAGCCTGCCATCCTCCTGCCAACCATCTATCGATTCCATCCTTCTAGCCACTGGCAACCACCATCTCTGCCCATCTCTGGGCATCCCTGTGTGTGTGGTCGTCTTATTATTGGTTTTACATACACATCCGTTGCTCAAATATCATTAGAAGGATACGCATACGCCGCCCATGAATCCAGGATTGCGACGAGTCAGTCAACAAACTGTGGCAAGGGGAACGCCAAGGAGATTGACACGGAGGGGGGGGGGGAGGCTTGGCACGCCGGGTTATTTGAACAATGGCTTAAGGGCCTATAAAATCACACAAGGGGTTATAAATCCATTTGCAAAACCAAAATCCAAAAATATCCCAAAGCCAAACAAGGGGTTTATACTGGCCTGTGCCCCAACCCTCAACCATGAAAATCCGGCAGTGACTGGGCCTATTTTCATGGTTTGGTGACATCAACTTGGCTGTATCTTCATGCACACTCACACACACACTGAGGGTGTGTATGCATTTGCCCCAGGTCCAAAATCCAAAAAAGTTTATGTAAAACGAGCACTCAGTTCGTGACTTGGTTGATTGATCTGCAAAGAGGCAAATCGAAGGACGAGAAGGATTAACAGAGGTTGGGATGTGCCCTGAAATGTATGCTATGATTTTTGGAATGGCTTGTTCTAGAGCGAATTTTTGGGTAGAAATAGTGGAGACAAATATTTAAAACGAAGCTGAGGGATATGTGAATACAGGAAACAGGAAACATGATATTAATTTGTAGTTTCCCGTTAATAAAATATCAAATTTAAGGTATAATTTCATAAAATACCCCATTAAACTTTAACTTTATTTAAAACCAGTTAAAAAATCATTCTTTTACAACATTTTACACAAAATGCCTTAAAATTCTTAGCTAAAGGAGAGAAATGAGTTAGAAATTACATGCTGAGAAGATAAACTATCCTTTCTACTTTTTCTAGGACCTTTAGAATATTTTTCTTGATAAAAAAAGATAATATATATTTGATTAGGTAACTTATGATGGTTTATTAAACATAAACTAAGGAACCCAGAACTAAAATCGGTTCCTTTAAGCTTACTTATAATCTCTCTCCCCTAATTGCTCTTACTATAAAAATAAGATACTTTTTCATAGCTAAGGGGGCTTGTATTTATATACAACATTTTCTTTTAAGGAGCAAAATATATACATGATAGTTTATAGATGACATTTTTGTGTCCCCCAAGAAAATATATTTCCATGTCAGCTTATCACCTTGCCTCCCTGTGATTCTGTCAATCAAAGTTCGCACTTTTATGAAAAATAATCGTTCATTGTCATACAAAATGTTATTTTCCACCATATTTTTTTGCTTCTCCTGTTTTTTTGCTGAGCTTTAAAAACTTTCCAGGATAACGCAAGTTGATGGAATGGGGTTGAGCCACCGAGGGGGGGTGGAGGGTGGGTGGTGCTGCCATGTTTGACACAAAAGTCAGGAATGGGGGAAAGCGGAAAGCAGCTCCCTCCATGGACTACCCCTGAAGCGAGCAGCCCTTTTGACGATTTGGTCGCTTATCCGTCCCTGCACCTGAGCTATTTTTGCACTTTTCACATTTGCACCCAGCACGCCCACACGCCCGCACTTTTTCCCGCCCCCTTCTTTCCGCCTCCCGCCTTTTTCTACCCCTTTCACTGGCACTTCTGCTGCTGCTGCCGCTGCTGCTGCGTTGTGATGGAGCGCGTAGTTTGGCCATAAAAGTTTTCGCAGCTTCCCAACGGCGGCAGCGGCAGCAGAGGCAGCAGATTTTTATTAGTTTTTCACGTTCTGCATTTTCCGCGCGCGCTTTTCACATGCCGCTGGAATGCCGGAGCCAGCCGAAGCTCGGTTTATTGTTATGGCAACATCGTAAAAATTTATCATGCTCTCGTAGTTGGCAAAACGACAACACACCCCGGCCACAGCCGCCGCAGTAACACTGCAAATTCCACAAAGAGTACACACACCAACAGAACACCAACAAAAAAAAGTGCAAATAAAAAACAAAAGCAAAGGCGATGGGCGATGGCAACAATAACAAGCATACACCCCCAGAAACAACAACAACACAAAACAAAGTTATCGCATTTTTATGACAATTTGACGACGACTTTCATTGCAATTTTTAAGGTGGCAAACCATTTCCTTGGAGCATCAAGCATACCCAAGTAGCGTACAAAAAATGCTTTATAACTATATATATATCTTGTGTGCACTGTGCAGCGTATATATACCTCTATAGTAAGCTATATAGAACAAATAGCCTGGACGAGCTACTATGAGCTACTCAAGGCCCCTGAAAGTTTGAATCCTCACGTAGAAATTATTGTAGGAATGCACACAGAAAAGGGGAATTAGTAAGAGTTTGCATTTCGTTTTTATTCTAAACAGGAGATGGAAAAAGTTGGTCAAACTTGTTCTTATAGCTTTTCCAAACTAATTTGATTTGAAACTATATACTCGTTTGACACAGAAACACAAACTAAATTTAAAAAAGGATGTTCCTGAAATCTCTGAAAAACGTATATTTATATCTAAACTTAAGCTCCTAAGCCAAGTATTTCATGAAAAAAAAATAGGTCTTATTCTACTCCTACTATAAAGCAGAAATATTTTCCTGCCCCAGATCAAGGAGCATGACATAATTCTGCATTTGAGCTTGTTCTCTTTCAGCTTTAAAGCAAAAACATTCTTAACTTTAAGAGAAATAAGAAATTAGAGAAGAGTTAGAGAAGGCATTCACGAAATAATCATTAATAATCGATATTTTTCGATATATCAGTAATATTTTCCCCCCACAGATCAAGGAGCATGACATAATGCTGTGTTTGAGCTGGTTTTCATTCCGACAAAATTACAATTTCAAAAGCAATAAGAAATTATACAGGAATAAGAGGGGTTAGAGAAGGAACTAATGCAATAATCGTTAATAATCGATATGTTTCGATATTTTGTATTTGTTTCGGGTGAATGGCAAATATATGGGTAATTTTTTGTTAAAGAAGTCATTTTTTTTATATTTTTATTTTTATCATACCCAAGAATGTGATTATGTTGCTTGTAAATCGTTTTATTAAATCAAAAACACTAGTGGATAATTCTAAATATATCGTTATAATGCTACACAACAAGTTATTACATTCCTAAAAGAATTTTAAGAACAAATTTTTCAGAGACTTCCTTAGAATATAGTCTTCTTATGAAACAAATGTCCTTTCCTTATATTTCAATAACTTTTCCCACAAATAATGAACTTACTTCATTCAAACTTCCATTGAATCCAAATCAAAAATACCTCAAGTGAACCCTTTTTGCCAGAAATATTCGAAATTTTCCATTTGTATTCCTTGTTTTCTTGTTTCGGAATTTAACAAGCAGTGCAATATTGGACTTTGGAAAGCACAGCACAAGCACAACAACAACAACAAAAACAAAAACAAAAACAAAAACAAAAACAAAAAACAATGCAACAACAAGAAAAACAACAAAAAAAAAGAGCTCGTAAAATAGTTTCGCCTTGAATTTCTCAGTTCGATTTCGGGTTGGTTGAGTGCACGCTCTATTAGTTGGAAAATAACCCAAAGTTGGCTGGCATCTGAAAAATTAACACCAACACGCTACCCACACAGAGCGGCAGAGTAGGAGTGAAAGAGACAAACAGACACAGAGAGAAAGAGAGAGATAGACAGAGAGGGCAAGAAAATAGGAAAATATTCTCACATTTGAACTTCGAGCAGGAAACACTAAAATGCAATGCCAAAAGCGACAGCAACAACAAAAACCAGCTTGCCAAAAAGAGGAGAGTCCTTCCCTCCCACTCCCACCTCTCACTAGTTCTCTATTTCTCCATTGTCCCCATTCCAACTTTCTCTCTCTCTCTTTCTCTGGGTTGGCTTTTCAGCAAGCCAAGTTTTGCTCCTAGCCCTGCAGCACAGTTCTCTCGATTTCTCTCCGGGAACCCCTGCTCGTTCCTCTTTTCTCTCTCTCTCTGGTTGGGTTTCCCGCTCTCTCTTTCTCTCTCTCTCTCTTGGTGGGTTTCTCTCCGGGATCAGGACTCGCCACCCTGGCCACCTGTCTAATCGGTGTTTGTTAGTATATAAATCTAAAAGCTAATCCGCTTGTATTTCCGCTTGGGCGCTGTGAGGTTAGACCGGAAATTCCGCTCTACATGCAGAATGCAGCAGCAGAAGCAGAGCTCCTGCGGGAGGAGCAGCAGCAGCAGCAGCAGCACTGTCGGTCGCCGCCACCCACAAGGACGGAAACGAGGCGAATCCGATGGCGATGGCGAGGACGATGACGAGACTGCGTTCCGCCATTGTACGAATATTGACGCTGGGTGTCGACGTCGGAAGTTGTGTTGTGCACAGCCGGTTGTTGTTGTTGTTGTTGTTGCTTGTTTAGGGATTTGTTGGCGGCAGTCGCCGAACACTTGCTCACCCTAAATGGCTCCGCTCGTCGGCTCCTCGTCCTGCCTCGTCCTGTTCTGCCTGCTGCCGGAAAATATTTTTTATATTCCCGGACAAGCGAGCTCTGTGTGCGAGTGTGCACCCGCTCCCAAAGCTCTGACGCCTGTGTCAAGGTATCGATGGAAAGCCGAATTCATGAAATTATTTTTTTTTTTACTCTGCCTGCAGGAAAAGGCACTGCCAGAAATTGGGGGAAGAGAATTTATTATTTATTATATTATTTTTTGGAATTTTAATTCAGGGAATTAAGCAGTTCATGTATCTTTTGATAGAAGAATTAATTATAGAAGCAGGACAAGTCTTGGTTATGTTAAAGACCAATATAATAATACGATGAGTAACGCCAAACCATTTCTTGCTCCCTAATTTTTCGTACTGGCTCTAGAGCTGGCTCCAGCCTCTCTTTAAATGTTGTTCAAAAGCATCAGAGAAAGCGAGAGCGCTCTAGAGCCAGCCAACTCTAGAGCTGGCTCCAGCCTTTCTTAAAATTTTATTCAAATGCATGTGAGAGTGAGAGGGAGCTTGCTCTAAAAAGAAAGAGAGAGAGAGAGCGCTCCTTTCTTGAAATGTTGCTCAAAAGCCTCTGGAGCCAGCTTTTAAGTGTGCTCACGTATTCTCAAGCATTCTAGATTTGAACTCACACATAAGCGCATTTTATGTTTAGATTTTTACTCTCTCAACTTTGTGAGAGCGGACTTGCATATTGGCAATTGAAATGTAAGGTCGTTATGCATCTTGTTATCAAAAAGTCTTTAGTTATTTACTTCTTATATATTTTACGTTCCACGTATTCTATTTCTTCATTAGCACCTCAATATTGTAATTTATTATTTGGTAAATATTTTGTTCAGTGCACTTATCTGTGTATCGCAGATTGTTACGCTCATGCTGCTGCTGTTGCACATTGCATGTTGCTGCTGCTGCTGCTGCTGCTGTTGCTTCCCCGTCACCTATCCACATAGCTTTGGTCCTCGCTCTCCTGCCTCCTGTCTGCCTCTGTCTGTCTCTTTTGCGCCAGGACTCTTTCTCCTTTTAACTCTCTCAGCTGGGTGAACCGACGAAGCCTTCATCTCCTGGCCACGACTCGTGTGTGAAGGCTCGGCTGGAAGATGGCCTGCTGCCTAGCTGCTTCTTGAGCCCGAAACTGCAACCAAAACGGGGTTGGTGGCATTGGTAATGGGGGTGTGGGGCATGGGGTATTGGTGCCCCTCGGCTGGTGCATCCAACATGGGAGAGCTGAGAGGAGGAGTAGAACCACTGAGAGCAGGAGACCCAACCACCGAACACGGAACACCGAGGACCGAGCACCGAACATCGAGCACCGAGCACCGAGCACCGAGAGCGAGAACTTGAAAAGTGAAAAACTTTTGACTGTGAATGCTCTTTGGGAGGGAGCACGATGGCTGCAGGATGGGGGATGGCTCTGCTGGCTGCGTGGGCTTAGTGGGTGACTGTGGAGGTCAGGTGCGGAGCTTGTGCTGTCAGTTTAGCACAAAGCCATATCCGTTATGAGCGGCTGGCAAAGCGGGCGAAAAGAGCAACAAACTGAGCGCTCAGCCCGGATTTGCCCATGGGTTCAAAAGGGCAAGTGGGGCAAAGAGTGCGGGGCACACACACACACATACACATACGAGCACGCATCTAGATATCCAGAGAGGGCAGGACAGAGTGAGAGGACATACTGGGTGGGGGGCTTACGACCAGTGGCCAAGACCGAAGCGAGGGCTCGTAACTAATAACCAAGTAAATTGATACGTGACCCTGCATTTAAATGCCATTATTGCCTACGCCCCCAGACAACCTATCGAGCAGCTCCCCCCTCACCCGGATCAGCCTCCTGCTGTCCAACCCGGAGGTCAGTCAAGTGAGTGGAGGTCCTGCTCTTGGGCCTGCGCTTGACTTGCGACCACCACAGCCTCACGACCTGGGCCAGGAAGTGCGGGAAATCAAGCGAGGAAGGTGGAAGGAAGCTGCAGGGAGGCAGGGAAATGGGTGGTGGGCTCTAGCGCCGCCTCTTGACTCTCTGCCAATTTGTGATTGGAATTTTTGATGAGCCCAACTGACGTATTGATTGACTGACTGTGCACACAGGACAGCACCGCAGCATCCTGCTAGCATAGCATGCAAAAATTCAGCTCTCCATCTCATCTCAGCTCAACAGCTCCTGGTCGAAGTTCCTCCTTACCCCTCACACTCCGAAAGCAGGACTTCTGTCAGCGGCAAAGGATGCCGGGCGAAAAAGTTCTCCGAATTCTACGAAGGCTGATTTGCAGCTACAGTCGTTCATCTTTAACTCTTTCAGAATTTTGGGTTCTGGGAAAGATTTTTGAAATTAGTTATAAATAATTAATAAATAATCATGCAAGTTGCAGTTTAGTATAGTTAAAACTTAGGTTCTTCTGTTACATTAAGTTTAGATTGTTACTTAAGATAGATAAAAGGTTTTAAGTGGGGTCTAAAAAACCAGTTGGGAATTTTAGCGCATATGCAAGTTATTATAAGCTTTTTTATAGGAATATCGAACATATAGATACTCCTGTCTTTGTATATAATTCTATAAGACCTAGCTAGCTTTTTCTCAAGGCTTGTTTAATGCATTTTCGAATAAAAGAAGTTCTACTGTACAAAAAGAGAGAGAAAGACAGAGAGAGTGAGAGAGAGGTGCAGTTGGAGGACTAACTTGACTCGCTGCCCTTTTTTTTGGGAGCAAACTGAGAGCAGTAATCGCTACATGTGTATGCTGTGCATCCAGGCACTTTTCACTCCTCCGACCGCCGCCACCACCCGACACCCGTTGACCTCGAGTGGAAGTTTGCCTGCAAGTCCTTTTCGTCCTTAGAACAACAATTGTGCGACGCTGGGCGACTTGGTGAGTTTTCCTTGACTGGCGACTGCTGCTGCTTCCTTTTGGACAGCTTTTGTGCTCTATGCGTGTGGTGTGTGTGTGTGTGTGAGCCCAAGGAAATGGCTGCGGAAATGAGCACGGAAAATTGTACACACGACCGGAAACTTGGAAAAGTTTCGTTGTATTCTCAGACAGTTGCAAACGGACCCCCGGAACTTGGTCCGTTCCTCCCCCCACCCATTCCGAAATTCCCGCTTTTCCGCTTTCCCGCTCGGCTGCTGCTGCTGCTGCTGCAGCGACTGCCCGCGGGTATGATTAAAGTTTTCCTTTTAATTTCTAACAATTGTGTTTCGGTTTAGATTTGGGTTCTCGCCATCCTGCGGTCGGTGGTTCCTGGCTCCTTTGCCCTACGAACCACCAAAGCGAGCATATTGATTGCTCACAATTACTATATATATATAGAGTTGCATTCGAATGAATGGTTTTCATGTGATTCAGAGTTAAGAGCTAACTATAATTGCATTATATTTGCATTCACTGCATTTTCCAGTTCTTAAGTCAGCAAAGTTTTGCTTAAAAGGAAAAGTTGGCCAGCACTTCAAGTTCCTAATTTTATTTGCACAGAGTTTTGCCTTAAATTAAACTTATGTTCTTGAAAATGATCAAGCAAAAAGTAATGAGAAATGAAATGAGAGATCGGTTACCATGTATACAAATTGTATGAGTAAAAGCATCAGGTATTTGGTAAATGTAATTCTAGGGGCTAATTTTGACCACATTTTTGGTTGCAAGGCCACACTTCTTGGTTATAAGAAGCTATTAGAGGCAGGGTCACACTGTTTGATTATTAATGTGAAGTTTAATCAAGATATTATTGCCATTTAGTGGAGTTATTTTGTGGAATTCCTTCCGAACCTTTCCTCACCATTCACACTTATCCTTTGTACAGACTTTACATGTCCATTAGTAGACTGTTCCCATGCGTCACCTAGCCGGACGGCATTCGTAATCCCCTTTCGGTGTTCAAGTAACAGATCCTGCCTACGAACCCAGTGGCTTGCTCGTCAAGTCAGCTGCGGTTGCCTGTCGGAATGCCGGGTATTTGGCACTGGCGAAAAGGGTATTTAGACGTTTGCCGTCTACTTAGCATCGTGTTCTCACTTCTCTTTCTCCTGTCTCTGGCTTTTGCCTCGAAGCTTTTCCCGTCCGCGCCGCGCATTCCTCGCATTTCCGTTGGGTTTCGTGCCATTTTGAAGTCCTCACACTCCGCTCCTTTACTCTGTCGTCCTGCTCAGTCGTCTCTCTCTCTCTTCTTCGGTTGAGAGTCCTGTCTCTTTCGTCTCTGTTTGCCTGTCTTCACAAACTTGTCGCTATGTGGTGTGAAAAATATTTAAGCGTGAAGTTTTAGCAGCGGTTTTCGCTTGAAGGCTCATTGTCGACGATGTCCTCGGCCTTCCTTTAACCCCCTTTGCTTTTCTTCGCTCCTTGCCCTTTTCTCGCTGACGAACATCGTGTTTCCGCATCATTTTTAACGCCACTTTTGTGTAAGCTTTGCGTTTATACTACTCTGCTTTCCAGTTGGTATATATATATGAGTGTGTGTTGTGTGTGAGTGTGATGCTGGTGTGGTGGTGTGAGTGGCATCCTCTGGTATCCGTGTCGGTATTTTTGTGGATTTGTTTTGTGTCTGAGGGTGTTTTTCTAAATGGCTTTTAAAATCTCATCGCCAGCGTTTTGTCCTCGACGATGGCAGAAGTGTCTCGAGGCTGCCCACAGGGATTGCAAAGAGGTAGAGGCAGTGAGGCAGAGGCCATGGGCATGGAGTGGAGTTCAGGGAGGGCAAAAAGGGCTTCTGCGGTTCTCTAGGGGGGCGGAGGAGGAGTGGCGGTGGTGGTGGTGATGGCGGCGGCGGCGACGGTGGATTGTTAGTCGAGTTCTGTGTGGCTGGCAGTCTATTGTGTTATTGGTTTTGGCGATGACTTTGCTTTGCTTTGGCGTTTCTGATTGTTGCTTCCCCTCAGTGCCCTGCTCCCTCCCCTTGGCTTCCTTATCGTCCTTTCGGAATGTGTTCGCCACTAGAGATTTGAACTGTAATTGGTTTTGAACAAGTTCCCATATTTTGTGGACAGTTTGGATAAAGTTTGATGGCTGCGAGAAGGGAGCAAGTGAGGAAATGAGAGATCGGTTACCATGTATACAATTTGTATGAGTAAAAGCACCAGGTACTTAAAGGTAAGCTAAGGCAAGAGGCTAATTTTGCACAAAGTTTGGGATGCAAGGGCACACTACTATTTTATAAGAAGCTATTACAGGCAGGGTCACACTGTTTGATTATTAATATAAAGGAAAGGTTTAGCTATAACGTAACATTAAACAGAATTTTTGGCTAACTAACCTTTTCTAATATTAAATTAGTTACTTAATTTAATATACAATTAATTTGCTTAATTTAAAAATTGGAAGTTTATCAAATAAATATTCAAAATTTCAAATCAAGAATTCTCTCAATGTGCAACCTCATCTGCTGGCCACAGTGTAGCCACTCAGCTCAGGATCGACTGCATCCCATGCATCCCAATCATCGAACGTTTATCGTTCCACCCGTAGAACGCCCATCCTTGACCATACCATATTCCCTACACCCCTGTCCCTCTACGCCAGCCAGCTCTCACTCAAAGAGCAGGCAATATCCTGGTCATACTCATCCGATTTGGCCTGCTTCACACTGAACAAGGCAATAATTTCTGCTCCTAAGCCCTATTAACCATTGCTAACCGAATGGTGGAAGCAACCAACTGAAAACCGGGGACGGGGGTGGAAATGGGAAATGGGAAAAGGGAAAAGCGGCGGGGGAAATGTGGAAAAGTGGGAGTAGGATTGGGGGCAGGATTGCGTTGACTGAGCGAGCAATTGAATAAGCGGCAGAGGCGCACAAAGAATTCGAGGACAGGAGTCGGGGCAGGGAATTCAGGGAAGCATTCAGGGAGGAGGAGTAGAAGCAGGAGGAGGAAGAGCAAAGGCCCGAAGGCAGGACCCAGAAGGCAGGACACGGAGCCCTGCCCGGCCCATTCCATCCGATTTCGGCCCAATGATGATGGCAATGGGCGACTGGCAACTGGCAACTGCCGGCAAAGGCCGTGCAAATCCGGAACGAACGAACATATTGACAAATTATCCTTTTTACACGCATCGCCTGCTGAGTTGGCCTCCTCGCCTCACTGCACCGCCCGCCTGCCGGCTGCCGGCTTGCCACATATAGTTTTTCCTACAGTTGAGGTTCTTGTAATAGCATTGAGTAAGCCAATTCCGAATAATTATTTTTTCTTGGTAACTTGGCATCCACATTCAATAGTTTTCTAAAAAAAAAATAAGAAAGGATGTCTTAGAAAATATATTATTGATTGAATTAATAATTTATTTTTAATAATAATTAATAAGAACATTTTTAAATTAATTTTTTATAGTAAAACAATTTTTCTAATTTTAACATTTAATTTTCTGGGTTAATTATATGTATTTTAAATTAAATTTCAAACTCTTGCTAATCTATTGACCTCGTCTGTATATATGTACATATAAGCCATTGTTAAATGTGCCAATGTGGCTCACACAGTTGTTCCGCTGTCGACGTTGCCGCCCGCTGCGCTGCCGCCTCCTGAGCGACGTCGTTATCGTAATCGTTGCTCCGTGTGTGCCAGTATGTAAGCATTTGTGTGTGTGTGTGTGTGTGTACATAAACAGAGCCTGAAATAACAGCAGCAACAACAACAGCAGCAGAAGGAGCAAGGATATGCTGAAGAAGCAGGAGCAGAGAGGCAAAGGCGGCTGAGAATGAAGTTGCATACCAGCCAAATGCTCATCCGAGGATATCATGAAGGTTGCCTTTGTTCCGGCACTCAAACTCACACACACACTCACAAACTCATGAACACTCTGCATTTCAACATGCCAGCAGAGTGTGTGTGTGTGTGAGTGCCAGAGTTGCTTTTTTTTTTGCTCGTTTTGAGGTTAGGTAATATATTTCGGGAGCGAAGGATCACAGATCGGAGACCTTTTTTCCACCCCTAAACCCAAATTTATGCTCAATTTATTTGCAATCAATTTGGTTTTAGGGATTTCTGTGTGACGAACCGCTCAAGGCGATCCTCAATTACGTTTTTGTTTGGGGAAATAGGAAAGGGTTCCGCTTATTGAGCTATTCACCGAGAATAATAAGTTGAAAGTTATGTATATTCGTGGGATGTTTATTGAAACAATTTGATTGTCAACTAATGTAAAAGTTGTAATAATAAAACTGAAAGTTTCAAGTGATTTTACCATAGAAAAACTTCATTCCTTAGGGTATATTTTTAAAATAAAGTTTTATAACAAAGTAGCGAGCTTTAAAAAAAAAATAAAAATATTAAAAAATTAAGATAATAACATTATATATTAAAGAAATATTTGTATTATTAAAAAAAGCTGATTTTTCTAAAAGTTTTTTAAAAACATTATCCCTATAAAGGTTTCAAAACTCGATCAAATATTACCGAAACATAATTTTTAAAATAAGTTGATAAAAAACTGATAGTTCCTCTATAGAAACATCTTAATCCTATCAAAATCCTGGACTTAATCCCTTGTTCGCCATAAACCAAACGACACAGATTAACACACTCTACGACAATCAAAATATAATCTATTGTCCCGCTTAACCCATTCGTTCCAAACAAGCTCTCTCATCCCTTGACCCCACCTGGCTGCACCACCAATTAGATGCCGCACCGCTCTGCGGCTTTGCACTTCGCATCCCACAATCGACTTTTATGCCGAGACGTGTTTGTTTGTGTTTCGCAATAATTAACTCAACTTAAGCTCTCATCGCTGCCGCCCTGAAAGGTATGCAACAATATTTCCGCCAACAACAGCAGCGGCAGCAGCAGAGGGGCAGAAGCAGCAAATAACTGGACTTGGATGCCCCCTGTTGGCCAGCGGCTGCGCTGCTGCAGCGCTGCCAAGGTGTTGAGCACATGAACCGCAGGTTTTGTTTACAGCACTCACTTGTTGTATTTGCTGTTGTCGCTGTCGCTGCCGCTGCAGCAACAACAAAGAGCCAACGGCGACAACAACAAGAGACAGACCCCAACGATGTTGTCGCTGTTGTTGTTGCGGTGGCCACCATTTTGCGTCTTTACTCGGCAATCGGCTCTCTGCTCTCTCTTCGCTCTTGCCCACTTCTGGGCTATAGCCCACTCTCTCCTCCTTTTGTCCCCAGCCTAGCGACTGCACCAAGACTATATCAATTCCACCCCAAAAAAGTGCAGCGGGATGAACCGAGTTGGGGCGTAGTGGAGCAGCAGTTCAGAGTGCACACGAATTGAAATTGCTCCACACTCAGCTACATGCACTCCACATACTGGCTCTTGCTCTCTGCCTCTCGTCCGCTCTCTCACACTCATGCTCTCTCCGGCTTTCACACGCCGACGCTGTGCTCACTCACCAATTCTAAGCAGCGGGCGAACACTTGAAAAAAATGAAACTAACTTGGAAAATGAAAATTATATATTATATAAAAATATAAATTATATATTTTTTTATTGCAGAGAGGTATTTTTTATTTCTAAATAAAACAAGCTAAAACATTTTATTAGTATAAAATTCGATATTTAAAATGGGTTAGAAATTTACTAAAAATGCATAATTCATAATTCAGCTTGTAATTTCTCTCAGTGTACACTCTCTCGCGCTCTTTCTCTTGGCCTCTCTGAGTGCTGGCAGGCGGTGCGAGTGTGAGTGCGGTGGCGAGTGCGTTTGAGTGTATGAGACGTCCGTCTTACCCATTTTGGAGTCGAGCGGCCGTTCGCCGTTTAGTCCTTTCGCAAACGTCGCCAGTGCCGTGTCTTCGGTTTTTGGTTTTTCGGTTTGCTGGCTTGGCTTCCTGCTGCTCAGCCCCACTCACTCTCTCTCTCGCTCTCTCTCGGTGTTGACCGATTCGCACACTTTTTGGATAGCGCGATTAACGGTTGCCAATTAAAGCGCGTGTTGTTCGAGTCTCGTGCTTTGGACTGTTGTCCCCAGCCAGTGAGTGTGGGAGTGTTTGTGCGAGTGTGTGTGTGTGTGTGTCGTGCGTTGAGTGCCGCTGATTGTGAGTTTGAGTGAAGAGGCGGCCGAGCGAATTGAATTACAATTACAGTTGCGATTACGATTACGATTACAGTAATTATGGCCGCCACTTGAGGCGTGAGAATCGTGTGGGCGCCCGCAGAATTCGACAGTTTTTAGCCCCGCGCCGCCGCTCTCATTTGAATTTCTGGTATCAGTGCAACTGGCAAACACCAAGTCGCAAGTCGCAAGTAGCAAGTGGCAAGTTGCGTTAACCCCTCTGAACCCGAAATACGAAAACGAAAAGCGGCAAAAGTTTTGCCACCCCTCCCCAAAGCAAAGGAAAAAGTTTGGTCTGGCGTGGAATTTAAATTGGAAAAGTAAAATGAAAAGAAAAGCGCCCGAGTAAAAGTTAAACAAAGTGCAAAGTAAATATTAAATTAAGAATACGAAAGAAATAACAAAAACAGGCGAAAGGAGGCAAAAGCTCACAAATTTTCGGTGCAGTGCAACAAAAGAAGAAGAAAAAAAAAAAGAAGAAAGAAAGGAAGGAAGTGAAGTGGAGTGCAGCGAGCGGAAGAGCAAGGAGAGTGCAAAGTGCGGAGTGCGGAGTGCGGATGGTGGAGAGTGTGGCGAGTGGAGAGAAGAACGTGTAGAGAAAACAACTTCCGCTTGCATCCTTGTACTCCTCGGCTTCCTGCTCCTTTCATTAATGCCTTTCTCGCGTAAATCTCAACCTTTTGCACGCAAGACGAGGCAACGTTTATAGAACCAACCCGCCCCCTTGCTCCCCCACCGCCCCCCATCGCAGTCCCTGTTTTATTATTCCGTTTCCTTGGATTAACTCAATTTGTTGTCCCGCGTCCCGCACACAGTGAAAAGAAGCGAAGCAAGAGTGGAAAAAACGCAGAAATAAAAAATACAACAACAAAAAAACATACACAAAAATCGAAGCACAAGTGGGGGCGGCACAAGGATCCCGGGTTCACAGATCCAGGAGCCTGGATTACGCGTACGCATAGTGCAGGCGAGCACAGGCGAGTGAAACCCACACAGGACGAGCGTGGGGAGTGTGTGAGAGAGAACAATTATAGCCCATAATAAATGATGGAATGGCTACCAAGAGGATTACCCAGCATCCATGCTCCGATACCGATTTGTGGTGAGTCGTTGGTAAAGTCCTTCCAAAAAAGTAGCTCTCTCATAAAGGGATTTGGATCTGGTTTCGCACAGAGGATCTGTTTACAGTGCTTAAGAAAGGAAATAGGATCATTGATCCTTTCGAAGAAATTGGGGTATTTTTCTTGTTATAATTTTAATACTAATTTTACTAGTTTTCTGAAGAGATAGGGTATCTTAACCAAAGGTTAAATGCATTTCTTCTTAATTTTCTAATTACTATACAAATATTTATTGTCAAGGTCTAGTAACAAGAACATACTATGTTTAGTCCTTCATTTGGCTAAAAATGGGACAAATAGGGACTTAAAGGAATTATTTAGGAACTTAAGAGGTAAAGAAAACATATTTGGGTGCTTACAACCTGAAATTTCTTTAAAATCATCGTTTTTTAGTTGCTTAAATGTGGAATGCCCTTACTATAAATTCTCATCTTCCACATTTGTAATCCCCAGGAGGCCAGCCTTCGATTGGAATGCATTGTAATAAAGAACTTTCAGGGATTCCGAACTAAAACTGTTGTCAAACTCATAAATTGCTTTGGGACTCTCTAGGCCCCCAATTATTAACCCCCCTGCCACCTTGAACAGCAATAAAATTTCAATTTCAGCGCTAAAAACGCTTTGGCATTAATTGTCTCTGTTGTTGGAATAGTGCGTGTTTCCCAAAATATATCTCAAAGGCCCCATCTTTTTTCCACCCATGTAGAACACACTATAAGAACCCCAGAGAGAGACGGAGACGCAGGCCCACCAATAAGTTCGTTTAATTTTCATCTATTTATTTTGACATCGAGGCTCTAGGCCGACAATTAAATGTCAACACGCACAACATTCCCCATTCCCCCAGAGGCAAGATCTTTTTAGGGGGATTACCTACCACCACTGGTGGAGGAAATGGAAGTGGAAATGGAAATGGAAATTGAAATCGAAATGGGATCGCGTCACTTAGGGCTGGGAAAACATAAACATAAACACGAAGCGATCGGAATTGATTAATTTGCTGACACGCACAGCTGATGGTGGAAATGTCAGATCAAAGTTATTTGTTTTGGCTGCCACGGCAGCTGTTGCAGCAGATCATCGCCTCTGCCTCCGTAGCTGCCTCTGCCTCTGTTTATTTTTCCAACGATCCTCGGGTGTTGTTTTAGCGCTGCTGTGGAAAAATTATCACCTTGTAAATTGTCTTTCACGAAAAACAAATCCCACACACCGAGAAACGAGAACTCGCAGCACGTTTTCTAAAGAGGGGAGGAGGAGGAGGTGTTAAGGAAATCTGGGGAGCAGGGAGTGTGAGGAGGCCTAATCGAAGCACACTCTAGTGTTCATTATTCATGGAAATACTCACAAATGCATATGCATTTGCATAAATATTCATTTAATTATGGTCTTAGCCTTAACAGAGTCAATTAAACTTTAAATAAGCTGCACGCCGCATGCCGCACTCAGTTGTTGAATTTCCAAAATTCACAAATTGCCCAACACCCACTCACAAATTGTGTAATTCATTTGTCCGTCAGTGTAAATAAGCCACATAAAGAGGGATGGGATGCAATGCCAACTGGGCCGAAACAGCCGAAACAGCCAAATTAATTTTGCAGCTATTTTTGTGTTATTTTTGTGGCAAATTGAATTAGAGGCAAACAAATAAACGTTGTCAAACGCATTATTAATTCCCAAAAATAATACACAATTGACTTGTTGGTTAAATGTCAATCGTTGAAATGAATTGTTGGTTACACACACACACACACACCGAACCCCTTGCTGATGTCCGCTGTCCTTCGGCATCGTGTCTGTGTTGTGTCTTGTTCGGGCCAAAATCAATATTTGCTCAGTAACGGCAATAAACGCATTGAAAATCGCATCGGAATGATAATAATTTGTGTAAACAGTTGCCGGGAACATGTGTGTTTCGGTGTTGAAAGAGCTTCTTTTCTCCCTCGCCCAAAAGGAAATGGAAATGAAATGGATTGAAATGAAATGAAATGTTTGCGGCAATGCCAGACAATAAAATTAAAATAACAAACAAATGGGATGATTGCTTACTTGCTCACTGGCTGGCTGGCAGGCTTATTACAACGCCTCCGATATGTCTGAATTAAGGAGTGCCCTAGACTAAGTAGCGATTACAATAAACTCTTCGCACTTGAAGGCATTACCCAAACACTCGGGCAATTTGTATCTCTGTATCGCAGTATCTCTGTATCTCAGTATCTCTGGGAGCTGGCACATAAAAGTACAAGTATCTCTTGCTCTCACACGCACAGAGACATTCAATTAAAATGTCAGCCAGGCAGCTGTGTGCTGCTTGAGTGTTGCAACATGGATTTTCGGGGGATTGGAAATTAATGTACAAACTCCGGCAGGAGCAGCTAAATGACAAGGCAATCCTACGAAGGAAAGACATTAACGAGCCACCTCGGGGGAATTGCTACAGAGCAGGGACAGGAACAGGGACAGGAGGGACTGGGTGTGGAGTGGAGGAGTGAAGGAGAGTGTGCGAGTGAGTAAATTTGTATGCCAATTACTTAAGCAGCTCAGACAAGACAAGACATGAAGTGACCAGACGCACCCAGAGGATACAGCTCCTGCTCCCGCTTCTGCTCTTGCTCCTGCTCTTGCTCCTGCTCCTGCTCCTTCTCCTTTCTGGTCCTGTGCAAGGGGTCAGAGTCATTAACATGCTGTTGTCGTTTGGCAGCATTTAGGACGACATCTGCACCTTTTTCGGGGTCCAGCCTCCCCTATAACTCCTCCTTCGCCTCGAGGGCCTCGGGGGCAACTTGTGCGGTGCCACCGAGACATGGGCGGACGACAGCTTTTGACACTAAAAAGCCAGCCGCATACGGACACGCCCACCAGGGCAACCACAGGACGTGTTTGTGTTCAAGTGGCACACACACACACACACATACCACACACTCGTGCATATATGTATCTATGGGTGTGTGGAACCAAAAGGATGACACGAAGCACAAATTTTAATACGGCAAAAGTATTTTCCAAAAATCTTTTGTTTGCTTTTCCAGATTTCCTCTCTTCGTGTCTCTCTCTCTGGAAAGTTTTTCGAGAAAACTTTTCATTTTGTGGCCTGCAGGCACGCCCCCATTGACCCGAAACCCTTTGCTCCCTTAACCCATGTCGGCCGCCCATCAGTGTGAGTTCGTTTCGCTTAACCTTTCTGCTCTGGCCCGCTCTCTAGAGCAGGCAAGGCACAGGCCACATTCATCCTGCCAGGAATATGTCGCCACAAAGTTTACGCTCGCCTCACTTCACTATCTCTCCTTCTTGGGAACTTTTCTGTTACTCTCTGGTGTTAAAAGGAAGTTGCTCTGCTGTGCCAAGGAGTTTTCAATAGTCTCCTATTATTTTTCGCCCCTCTCACCCCTTGGGTTAAAAGCAATCTAATCTAATTTGTGAGGTCTTCGTTAGTTGGCAAGAGACAGGATAGGAAGTGTTGGGGAAACAGACACGCACGGATACATTTTCTGGGTATTAATTACACAACGAAATTAGGTAGCAAACTTGAAGGGGTCTTTCTTTAATTTCTAGATTAGTTTTTTTAATATTTTTAATAATAACAGAAACCAATTAGAACCTAACTTTAATCAGAAACATTTTAAGAGAGAGGCTTCTGAGTCCTGGAAGTAGTTGAATTTTAAGAACAAAGATTGGAGTATTATTTAGGAGATGAAATTTATTAAATGCAGTTATAAACCTTGTTTATTTTATTTACAAAATAGTTAAAATTAAAGAAAAACTTAAATATTTATATTAATTCGAGTCCTAGCACTCAATCTTTTTGAAATTACTGGCCCCTAGCCATACATACATACCTTTTCATTCCTGAAAATGATTTTCTATTGAAAAGGACTCCAAACAATTATACTCGCCCGCCAGAGTCTGCTTTCACCTAATCAGCTTTTCTTCTCATAATGCGATTTTCACAAGCTGAGCTCAGCTTAGCTGTGTGTCTTCATTTCATCTTTCGCTTCGGCTTTGGTCCTGCTCATCCTGCGGCTAAGCCTTGGCTAATGTGTTGAGCAGTAGCTCGCCGCTGCTCACTGCTCAAACTCGTGTATAATTGAAGCTGTTTGCGGCGGTCCTGCAGTGTTTGTGCGGGCGAATAAAAAGGGGGAGGCACTCACTCGGGCTCAGTATGAATATTAAAACTTAATTTAAAATCCATGCCACACACAAAATGGCTCCTCGGGCCATGGCGAATACAAAAACACAAAAAAAAAGAAAGGAAAAAGAGATGTGGAAAACTGGGAGGAAAGCTGGCTAAAAGAAAGGGATAAAGCCAAGGCGCGCACTGGCTGCAAGGCGTCGCTCGCTTCGCGCAACTGTACAAACAGCAGCGGAAATAATGAAGGAGCATTCGGGATGAAGGCGTTCGGGGGGGTTGAGGGTTGAGTGGGTGGCATGCAGGAGCCTGGATTCACTGGAGGTTGCTGGGGGCTGTGGGGCTGTGGGGGCCACTGTGAAGAGCGAAAAACACATTTTTGCACTTTTATAGCGCAACATCTTTTGTGCACAGACATCCTTCTTGGTCCTTTTGCAGCTCCTCCTCCTCGCTTCGCTCTTCTTCTCACACACACAGAAGAAGCAAAAGAAGGAGGAGATGGAGATTCTGCGGGCATGCGGGCATGGGGAGCGTGCCTTTAATAAACCCACTTTATTGTTTAGAGCCCAAATAAAATAATCCCCTTAAATGATGCCTTCGCATAATAGACGCCTTGCCAGCCATTCTGCCTGCTGCTTATTTTACGGCTGCCTTCGTCCCAGCCCCGCCTGCCGCCTTAACCGCTCTAGGGTCCCGTCTCGACGTCCTTGGCTATTCGTGCCGTGTTTCTGCTTTGTTGCGTCTCGGCACAGTGGTTAGAAACGCGATTTTTTGGGAAATATACATGTGCAAAATATTTGTTTTAATATTATACAGAGATATTTTGAATTTATGCTCACATTCGTCATTAATTACTCTATAACTTTGGGATGTTAGTCTTTAAACAATAAATGACTTGTAGGAAATATTCCATGAAAGAAAAAAACATGCAGCATTCCTAGTTTAACCTAGTTTAACTAAGAATTAATTTTATTCTTAATTTGTTCTTTTTATTGTACAATGAGACATCAAAGATAGACTTAACTAAATAATTTTTGTACGAAATATACATACTTGATTAATATTTGACGCAAAAGACGATATTGAAATCGATATTTCAACTATTCGGTATATGTGAGATATAAATATATTTTCTTTTACATTTTAAACTGTGCCAGAGGAGAGACAAAGCTTAGTTCAAACTATTAATGTTGGATAAATATTTGGTTTGTAAATAAATTAAAGAGCATTTTCGCATATTTTTTCGATATTATCGATAATATATCGATATTTTTACATTCAGTGCGATTTTTATCGATATTTAAAAATAGATATATCAAGTCTTACGATATTTGTTAAATATATTATATCGGACTTATCTTATCGATATACATATAACCCTACCTCAAACACCTTCAAGTTAACTCTAAACATCTCCGGCATACTTGTGTTAATCAGCCAAAATTATCACACCGATGTCCCCGGGAATCCTCAGCCTTAAATAAATACCCAGCAGTTTCCAACAACCTGCTCCCACTGTGCCCAAAAACAAGGCTCCGAGGGCCGAGATCCTGCGACTGAGCCGGAGCATTTGCGTTAGCGTCACTAATGATGATGATTTTGTGGTAAAACGTTGTGTTTGTGCTAATCGGGACAATATTATGCGGCAGTAAAAAGTAAATGACTCAAGACGTCGGACGGCGGATAAAGGAAAGGAGGTAGTAGCTGGCAGCGAGGGCCAAAGGACGCGAGGGCAACGGGGGGTCAGACAGGCAGAAGGATATGCGGCACAGCTCGACAGCTGGCGGAGGCGAGACCTACACCGAGCAACGCCTTTCCCTGGAAAGATAAAGGGAATCGAGCAAAGAAAGAGGCGAATGGCAGGGGAATCTCGGGAGAAGAGGGCGAAAATGTAGAATGAATAGCCGGGAACCGACAGAAGCCAGGAGCCAGGAGCCGGGAGCAAGGAGCAACAAAAGCGGACGACAGCTAAGCCAAGAAAAGGCGGCCACAACATGGTTGCTGCTGCTGCTGCTCTATGGCAGCAATACAAAACAGAGTGTGGAAAAAAGGGAAAATGCGAAATAAAAGGATCAACTGGCGAGGGCAAGGGTGCAAAAGGGCGGGGCGCGCAAAATGCGGGGGGTTGGCCCATAAAGGACAACAACCCACAAAGGCAACAAAACGGACAACATCCCTTAGCCGGGGAGACTGTGACTGCCACAGAGACTGCGACTGCGACTGAGACTGAGACAGAGACCGAGAATGAGACCCAGACCGGGACTCAGACCGAGACTCAATCCCTAAATCCCGTTCGCCGTCCGCCGTCCGCCGTCCGCCGTCCGCCATCCGTCTCGTCTCGCCCCGAAAGCTGACTGCTTGGCTGACTAATGCGAAAAATACGTAATTGCGCATAAATACGGGATTAACAAAGTGCTCGTCGTCAGTTGTCGCCTTTGCTGGTCTGAATGGGATTGCATGGATTGTTTTGGGTTTGGCTGGGAATGGGTTCCTTGGGTCCTTGTTCCCTGCAACCCTCTGCTTCATGCTCGTATCGCTTACGACCGAAAATTAGGCATTTCAATGCATCACAAAAGATTCTCGGTAGGAAGCAGAGCAGAGTGAGAGCAGAGCACGGAGTGTGGCCATAAAAAGGGAAACCAATTCAAGTCGTCGGAAATCCTGTGAAACAGTTGCCAGGACTTTGCGGAATTAGTTGCGGGACTTAATCAGAGTGAATTCCCTTTTATGATGATGATGATGCTAATCCATCAGATGCTTTTCACAGATTCCCAAGGGGGATAGGGCATATATGTGCGCGTTATGATGTTTCCAAGAGTTTAGAGAAATAACTTATCCCTTTTGATAACTATTTCTGTAGTTGGGCTTCATTTTATTTAATTTTTACTTCAATAACTATTTTTAAATCCAGTTTCCTTTATAAAAATTCTAATTTTTGTCTCCATTTTGTTTCTTGCAGGTGAGTTAACCCAGCCATACCGTTTGAACTACGATTAGTTAGCCTAGAGTTGACCAAAAAATGTCTCCTTCTACTGTAAGTATTATCCGAGCCGCAGGGCTGTTAAAGGACTAATTGGGGTCTGTGCACCAGTTCCCTGAACACTCTTGTGCCTTTGAGCTGCAAGATACTCGTAGGACACACCCGCTGAGAAGGCTGAGAAGGCTGAGAAGGACTTGTGTCAGTACATTTGTGTGTGCATGGGACTCTCCACAAGGATATGTGTATCACTCACACTCGCAGTCAAGTGTCTTTGCCTCTATGCCTGGGCTCTTGTGAGCCTGAGCATTTGAGGCATGTCCTTTCTGCAGCAGACACGCACGCACACACACTTGCCTGTCGACATATGTAGATGCATCCTTATTCATTTCCTGGCCACCCCCCTTTTTCTTGGCCGTTTCCTCGGCATATGGCTGCCATTTCTAGCACTTGAGCCGTCTGTCCTTCTGAAGTTCTTCTCTTTGCAGAACGATTTTAGGGATTTAATTGGAAATGCTTTTCAAGGACTCCCGGGTTTTCTTCTCTTTTTTTTGCTGTTTTCTTTGGAATCTAGCAGATCCAAGGACTGGCCTGGAGATAATCCCTCATCTGGGGTTAGATAGCAACCAAATGATCACCTGGATCGAATACCAGAATCTCTACTCCACCATCGCCGCCGCCTCCTTCACCTTGTGCGAATCTCATTTCGCAGAGCCGAGTCTCGAGAGTGTGGATGAAATTCCATTTATGACCGCCTTGAATGCGTTCTGCACTTGGAATGCTATGAAGTTGTGCATTTCTTGCGCGCGTGCTGGGAATTTTCAGTGTGGAATTCCTTCATTCTGGTCATGCCTTCAGACATTGTGCCGGGTGCTTCGCCTCGAGAAAGGCATCCCGAAGAGGCCAGGCCAGACCAGGCCAGGACAATTTCTCGCAGTGTCAGGGAAGTGGCAAGGGAAGTGGGGAAGTGGCCTCCTGCCGTTGGCATTCGCCTTTGTGTTCGTGATTCCTGGCACTTGTTTATTGTCCGCATAAGGGAGCAGCAGTAGCAGCAGCAGCAGTGTGTGCTTTCGGGCCGGAATGTGACTGCAAACTATTTAAATTGTGTACGAATGCGAACCGAAAAGTTTGCAAACATTTTTCTTGTCCGATGCAGGAGCTCCAACTTCAGCTCCTGGCCTCCATCCCCCTCTATGTTCCCGCTGTTGTTGCCATGGCCTGCATCCTGCGCCGGTTCCGTTTCCGGTGCTTCCGCCCCATGCCCCTAGGCTATTTACCTCCACGTCCTGGCATCCAGCAGCTGCCCTTACCCGCCAGATCTCTTCCTGTGCGTGCTGGAATGCTGTGAGGCGATATTTGCTGTCTTGTAGACAAAATTGCTGAAATGCTTTTGCTTTTCCAATTAATTAAAATGAGCTCTGTGTTGGGCTACACAGCGAGAAAGAGAGAGAGAAAGAAAAAATAGTCTCTAATCGATGTTTAATTCTATGAAATTAATTCAGAAAACAACACGCCATGTCCTAACCCTTGAGTGTCCTGCAATCACAGGAAAATAATGCAAAAAGGGTGGCATAAAATGGCTTGACAAGTTATAATTAAATATTAATTTGGTTAGTCCTTTAGTGGAATGTCGTGTGAAAAGAGCCTGGTTTGTACATAAACCAGTTTAACATAACCTACTTTTGGGCGAATGCGTATAGTTGTTTTTTATAGAGAAAAATTTAAGGACTATCCATATATTAAGTAATTATGTGTTAATGATTTTAATACCTCTCCCAATGTAATCAAGAGTAATCTTTATAGGAAAACTTTTCCCTATTAAACAATATATATTTAATATATATAAAATATATTTTGATTTAAAAACAAGTAAGACCAGCTAACTTCTGGTGGAGCCGAAGTTGATATCTTTTTAACTATTTAAAAAGATTTTGATACTAAAAGCATAAATTACACGAAACACCATGTTTCACATATTTATATGCTACCTATCAGATATAGTTGGCCGATTTTTCCCGATCGGTTCTATGGTAGTTTGCATATAAACCGGCAGACAGACAGACGGAGAGACGGACATGGCTAGATCTACTCGGCTGGTAATGCTGATCAAGAATAATACTTTCTGGGGAGGAGATGACTCCTTAACTGCGTTGCAAACATGATGGGAAAACTATAATACCCTGTAAGGGTTTAATGATCACGTAATATTTGTCCTAGACCCCCAATTTTCCTAGGTAATTTAATATTTTGTGGACAGCCTGTGAACCCCATTTGAAGACAGAAATATTCATTATTTCCCCGATTCCTAAGCTTTCATGCTATAAAAACTTCAAGAAGCTATTGATTTCCATTATAATTAGTCTAATTAGATGGAAACCTTTTAGATTCCAATTCCATATTGATGGAGTCGCAGAAACTTGATATATGGCGACCTAAGGGAGGCAAAACTGACCAATTATTCAGTCAGTAAAGTTCTGATTATAATTATGCACCTGTGCTGTCGATTTGCGAAATGAAATTCAATTCTTCACTCTATATATAGAGTCACGTTGTAGTCAGCAGAATGTGTCCTGGATGCTGGATGCTGGATGCACGCTCCTCGCTCCTCGCTGCTCCTGTTCAAACAGGAACTGCAACTGCAACTGCCCGATGATGCATGGAATTAATATGCATATTTATTGTTGCTTTTTGTTTGCTTAATAATATTGTTTGGCCCGGGCACAACCGCCCACCGATATCGAGTTCGGACTCCAAATCATATTACACGCTCGCCCAGATGGAGGCAATTCCTGGTCCTAGTTTTGGTCGGTTTAATGGAGGCGTGACCGCAGCCATTTACAACGCTTCTCGTTTCGGGGCAACTCCTGCTCAGCTCAGCTCCTCTGTATATACACACACACACCACACCCTTAACCCTGGCGCCCCTCGATATATACCATGCGTTTGCAGCTCCTTTGCCCCGGGTATCCATGGTGTCCAGGCTAGGCTGTTGCGGCTGCGGCTCCACTGGGAAACTCCGACCGCAACAGACCAGCAATAATTAATGCATGAGCAGCAGCTACTCCTGCTGCTGCTGTTGCTGCTGCCAACTAACTAAACTCGCAGGCACCGGACTCCGGATCCGGTTCTCTTACCCCTTCTCCTCCTGCTCTGCCGGCTTCCGGCCACTTCTCCGGCTTGAGTGGGAGCCGGAGGGAGCCGGATTGCCCATCCGCTTTTCATTGTGGCCCCGGGACACTAGGGCCGGGTCCCGGATCCAGGAGCTGTCGACATTGGTCGGCACCGGGACCAACGGCAAATAATTGCATATGAAACCGCAGGAGCAGTTGACGGCCTCCTCGGCTGCACTGCAGCAGCAGCAGCAGCAGCAGCAGTAGCCGCAGGACATGCACAGCCTGGCTGTGAGAGGACGCTGGCTGGGGCGAAATGGAATCAAACTTAATTTATAATTCATTTGTGCACCACACGTTGTCCGAAGCCGCCGCTGTCTCCTCCTGAGCTCGTGAGCAAATTGCGAAAGTAAATTAAGCCCGAAGATTCAGATTTTCCAAAGGACAGGCGGTAGCTGCAGGTCGGTAGCTTCGATTTCAAATATCTGTTAAGGTTGGAAATTACACTGGAAATTTGGTTTGAGCTCTAACCAGACATTACTTGAAGATTCAATGTTTTCACTTGAAGTGCGATAATAGCCTTGGGCCTTTCTACTTCTGATATTAAAGAGAGCATTTCTTTTATTGCATTTTAAAGATAAATAATAATAACATCCTCTAAAATCCTCAAGGCTTAGCATGTTCTAGATATTTAAATTTTAGAGCTGGCTTTAAAGTTATGAAAATGTATCCAACTTTATTTTCACCATTTTTATCCTACAAAAGATATGGAAAAACATTTAGAAACAATACATCGATGTTTGCCTTTTATTTTTTTATGCATTGTTTATGGAGTTATGTCCTTATTGGTGTCCTTAGCTTACAAGAATATTCAGAAGGGTTTTTACAGATACTTATTATACTTATTAATCTGTTGCAGTAAAAGTTAACAACCAGTTAAAGCGTTAACTTTTTTTTGTTAACTATAAAGCTGGCTTTAAACTGATGAATATATCATACAGAAATGATTTCACAGATCCCTATATGTATTTATCTGTTGTAGTAAAAGTTAACTACCAGTTAAAAAGTTTAACCTCTAATTAAGAAGACTTCAGAGTGTAATTGACTTCATTCAATGTTTTCTGGAAACCTACTACAAATAAAATCATTAAATGTAAACACCAACAATAACCTTTAAATATTTTTGTCTTGTAGTAAACGCTAACAATCAGTTAAAAAAGTAACTCCTAATTAAGTAAACTTAACCAAATAATAAACTTCATTCAAAGTCCTTATAGGGGACTAATAAAAAGAAATAAATTTAAAAGTTAAAGCATAATCATAATCAGTTAACGGAAACACCAACAATAATCACTATACTTATTTATCTGTTGCAGTAAACGTTAACAACCAGTTAAAAAATTAACCTATAATTATTCAAACTTAAGCAAATAATAAACTTCATTTAAAGTCCTCTATAAACCTAATATAAATAAAGTAATTAAATAGTGAAAGCCAGACTTAATCAGTTAACGGAGACACCAACAAATAATCGAATCAGTTTCCTGGAAAGCCCCATTCCCTTTCGCCATATATCACAGCCACTTGGTTCTCCCATCTGGCTCATTATTCTCGGTGCTCGTTGCCCCGACTCGTCTCCTCACATCCTGGCTGGCCATCTATTTTGGAAAATGGCCGGAATAAAAGGCAAATCGGGGGAGCCACAATTTTCGCATTTGATTTAATTGTGAATGTATTTATTAAATAAATTATTCATGGCCAGAGCCGGAGAGTGCACTTCGCCATGTGAATGTGCTGCGGCTGACCTAAACATGTCCTGGCCGCAGGAGCGCCGTCACCGGTGCACAGCAGGATATATACAACATACATATATATACTTGGGAAGTGGAAGAGGGTTAGGAGGGAGGGAGGGAGGCAGGACCTGCCTGCCTGCCTGCCTGTGTGTTCCGTTTGCCACTGTAATTAGTTGTGGTGGAATAATCGCATGCGACCGGCGACATTTCTCTGTGGCAAGGAATGTTCGGTGGTTTTGGTGTCCACTCCACGTCCTTGCATATGTGTGCGGGGCAGGAAGAGGAAGAAGGAGGACCAAAGGGTCAAAGGGGCTGCGATCTGTGGGCGGGGTGCGGGGGGCCGGGTAATGGTATAAATTCGGAATGAGCCCTACGAATTTACCATAATAAAGGGGTGTGTGCGAGTGCCACTACGAGTGCTGGCATGACGATGAGGATGTGGATGTGGAAACATGTGTTTATGTGTACAATAATGGGCTGCGGGCTGGAAGAGGGGAGGGGGCTGGAAAGGGGGAGGCGTGACCACTTGTGGTTGGGCGGTGCGGGCAGTTGGTGGTGCTTGCATTTTGGCCTTTCTCCGAATCGGTGACATTTTAATTTACCCAAGCGAGAAAACCAATTTTGTTGCAATGAACCAAAATGCAAAATGTGACAAATGCCACAGCAGCAGCAGCAACGGCAGCAACGGCAACTGCAACTGCAACGAGGCTGCATTGTTTCTGTGCATAATTTATTCAACATTTATTTATTGCAAGTTATGATTTGCATTATGCGGCTGTCAAGGGGGCCAGAGTTCGGTCCGAGGCTCACTTAATTGACTTTACAAAATTACATTTGCATTTGACCAAATTAACTGAAATGAATAAGCCCCTTCAGCTGCAGCAGTCCCTGCTCTCGTCTGTCCCCTGTCCGCTGTCCACTGCTGTTTTTGATTCGAGCTAATAAATGAGGTATAAATCAATGGATATGAGATTTGCAATTCCAGGTTCTGTTGTGTGCAACTTGTGTGCCACAGGGATGAACTCGATTTTGGGCAAGGATTTTGATTGCAGGCAGCAGGGGCTTACGGACATGCGAAAGGGCTTATTAATATGATAATTATAATTAGATGTAACCCGTTAAGTGATGATAGAAAATTGGGAATATTTTTGTGGAATATGCAGGGGAATTTTTGGAGTATTTTTGAGGTTGGGATTTATAAGTTCAAATTGGGTAACATATATATAATACTTCCTTTTAGTTTCTGAAGAGCAGGGGTGGCCAGGCAATATATTTACGCGTTAGAATGGCATATATATAACTAAGAAATATTTTTAAAATGGCTAGATATGAGAAAAATCAGCTAATTTTAGCGTTATATTTCATAAAATAAAGATCTGATTTAAATAATATCAACTTAACCCTAAAAGTTACCAAATTTTGTCATTACTACATTACATTACTATTTTTCTACACTGATGCTTTGTTTACATTCTTTGCATACTTTTCGGGTGCCTGCAGAGGCTGGGCAAAGAGATTTAATGACTCGCAAGTCAAGTCTTTGGGCACCACTGCTTCACAACAGTAGTCTGCACACGCAGTGTAAGAAACTGAATATTGTGTTTCGAGATAAGAAAACAATTGCTAAAATGTTCTTTAATATGGAATAAAAAATGGATATAACTAGAAACCATTCACCTTTAGCTAGATGATAGTCAGACAGCCCTGGTGCTTCGCCTTAAATTCACGAGAGCCTACCCGAAGTCCTTGCCGACGCCACATGAATGTTTATAATGAGCATGTGGCGGAAGAGGCGCGGCAGAGAAACTTAATGACTCGCGAGTCAGGGCGTTGGGCACCTCTGCTTTCGAACAAGGTTTTTTTTTTGTACAAAAATTTTTATTTAGGATGCTCTCTTTTAATATTTGAATACTACGAATTCCTTAATATTTTAATAGTTTTATTATCTTTGATTTAAGTCTGCATTTAAGGTTTTTGTCTTGTAAAGAGATTTTAATCAGCTTGATTTAATGATTTGAAATAGCTTATGTTAATAAATAAAGACTTGGCTGTATTCCAAACAGATCTTAAATACTTCGCTACCACCAAAAAAAATCGATGAGAAGAGGAATAAATAAATATATTTATTTTAAGGAATCTTCTAAGAATAATCCCAATCTTATCGAAATATATTTCTTGGCAGAATGGAAATCATTCTTAAAGCCTTTATTTACCAGGTAAAGATGCACTACCGGCATACTTCCACACTTGCAGTTTTAGATTTGGACTCACTCGTAGCTTACAGCTGCGCACCCATTCCGTTTGATGGACTATGCAAATTCCGGAGCACTTTAATGGCCAACGGGTGGGGTGGGGCGGTGGAAAGAAAAAAAGAGGATGGCCATGCTATATGGCAACATGGCAACGTGGCTACATGGCGCCGCAGCGGATGGAAACGGGAGTCGAGTCTTGCGGTGCTCTCGTGTCAGTGCGCTGATTAAATTCGGCAAATATCGCTGATGCCAGCAAATCGCCGCTCAATGCATCTTTCTCTGTATCTCTCTGGCGGAGAGTGTGTGTGCGAGTGTGCGAGTGTGCGTGGGTGTTTGCTGCAGGGTGTGGCATCTGAGTCAGGTTAGGAACTAGAACTGGGATCTCTGGGCTGGTGCTGGTGTTGGTGTTGCTATTGGGGTCTGGGATCTAGGGTCTGTGGGACCATGTTGAAGTACACAAAACCCAGGCAAACAAACAGGCATTTCATGGCAAACAACAGCACCGGGTGCTGCAGAAGAGGGTGGGGGGATGGAGGACTCTCCTCCCCCTCTCCTCCCTAGCTTTTCCCCCCTTCGTGCACTTTCCTCTCCCAGAGCCCACAGGCTGAGTTGGGCAAACTGGCAAATACGGCCAGCCACGTCAACGTTGGCATCATCGTCATCGGCATCGAGGAGCTTTGTTTGGTTAGACCAGGCGGGGGGCTTGGGTAGGGTTGTGGCGGGAGGAGGGGTGTGTTGTAGGGTTGGGAGTAGTGCTAGGGGTATAACTATGGGTTTTCCCCCCGCTCTCACTCAACCTGCCTCCCAACTCATTCGCATTCGCAGTCGTCGGCATTTTATTGTTCTAGTCGTCGACATCGATGTTAGTACTGCAGTTTCGGGCATTATTTCGGTTTAGTTTGGTAAATACACATGCCGAGCAGCACATGCAGCACACTCCCGCCACCCATTGCCACTCCCATTTCCATTTCCATTTCCATGTTTAGGGCACCTACATACTGGGACTAGAGCCCAGCCAGCACTCAGCCCACTTTCATAAACGACGGCAAAACGCTCTAAACCATGAGCTTATGCAGCAGACGAGGCTATCATGATGTTCTACTGAGGGGAAAACCCATTCCTGATGATGCAGTTGCAGTGCTGCAACTGCATTCTTGAATGCATTTTTCCTTCATTTAATAAAAGCTTTCTCTCTCTGGCAGAGATGCAGCTTCCACTTGGATGGCAAAAGCCAGTAAATAAATAAAACCCCAAAGGAGAAAGGCAAGGCGACAGGCAGGCGGCAGTGGAGGTGATAATATTTACCCAGAAGTTTTTCTCTATTTTTGTTGAATTGTTGATTTTCACAAAAATCCAAAATATTTGCAACTCTCGAAGCGAAACACAGTTTCTAGTGTGTAGAGGAACCCACACACACACCCTCCACTTGTGGGGAAAAACCACTTCCATTGGCAGTTTCCAGTTGAGAGCAGGCAGCAGGCGGAGGCAGGCAGCAGCTTTAAGGTTCACAAAGGACCAGAGCCAGCCAGCGAAATGGTTTTCCAAATACATGCCGTGCCAGCCTCATAACAACGTTGTCCTCGATGTCGTTGCAAATTCCATTCGGCATTGAATGCGTGTGGAGCCAGAGCGCTCTGGGAGAAGGAGCTGTGGAGCTGTGGAGCCGGCACAGTAGGTGCAGCAGGACTATCCAGGAGTTCTCTCTCCTGTACCGCTACCGACCTGAAAGGGGCGGGCCCCCAGGGGGGTGTGGCTGTCATATCTGAAAGCAATTTCGGAGCGGGCAACCCGAAAACGAGTAACAAGAATCGATAAATTCGTTGGGCGTGCAATTTGCGCCGTGCGGAGGTGCCTCAAAGGAACAGCGAGCGGGCACAGGACGAGAGAGATGGTGGCGGCAGTGTGGTGGCAGGTGGCGGAGGCAGAGCCAGAGCCTGCCCCTCGTTTCGCATGCCTGAGTGGACCATGTCCGAAATTCAAGTTTCGGGCCTTCGCCATTTGCATTCAACCAGCGTCAACCTGCTGCTGCTGCTCCTGCCTGCTGCTGGCCATGGAGAGTGACTGCTCTTGTTCTGGCTTCTGCTCCGCCAACTCCTGCTCCTCCACCCCGCTCCTTTCACCTGGACTCCCATATATCCATCTACCTTGTCGCCAGGCTATGCAAATTGCCGCAAATGCAACGAAGCGTATGCGCAATTTTTGCCCGTCACACAACTCGCGGACATCAATCAGATATTAGCAGAGGAAATTCGAACGAACACAATCCAACCATCTAGGCTCAGACCCCAAGCCCCCACACCCCACACCTTTCCGCCCAGGGGAGGCTCGGGAAACTGGCAAAGTGTCGCATTACAGAGACACCGAACCGAATAAACTGCTGCTCGATGGTTCTTACCACTCTGCAGAGATGGGCATTCCAGAGATGCGTCATTTTCGGGGATATAAGTAGGAAAATTAAAAATTGGGAAATAGTTCAAGAGAGTTATGTGTTAGCTCTAGTTCTGAGACACCCCTGACATTATTAGATATTAGATATTATTATAATTCATATTTACCCCGTTTAAAGATCTTTAAATTACATTAAAGTATTCATTTTTATAGAGGTTTAAAAACAAATATAAATCTAATAATTTGAAGGGGCTAAGGTTTGTTAGAAGAATTATTATTGCAGGTTTATTTTACATATTATATAATATGAAAGTGCAACATTTGAAGAATATAGTTCCCAAATAGGGAGAAATGTCGGATTTATTATAGATAGATCTATAGTTCTTTAGGCACACAAAAATAACTCAGTGTCATTAAACCAACTGTAACTTTGTGGATTTTTCTCTGCGAGAACTTAAGACTTAATTTAATATTCTTCACATGTAGTTCTTTAAAACATCAGCATTTTTAGTGTTGTTAACACTTGCCTCCTAAAAGCAGTGGTGCCCAAAGCCCAGACTCGTAAACCGTAAACACAGAACGTGTAATTTTCTGGCTAAATCTGTAATTTTTCGAGTTGAACAGCTATTTTTCTAGTCATCTTAGCTTTCTAGCTATCTTAAATGCAAAAATATGCAAAAATACATCAAATGTTAGCTATTTATTGCTCATATCTAGCCAATGTTGTATATTTTTGATTAATTAATGTATTATAAAATGGTTATTAAAGTATTGCCTGGCCAACACTGCTTTAAATGATTTCCGAAATCGCGTTATCTTGTTGATTTGAAATATTTTTCTTCGGAAATGTATAGTAATATTGTGATAAATCAAAATATAAATCTTATCCCAGGAATTCTTTGTGGGTTTTAAAAATATTTAAACATATTTTCTTGTTATTGAAAAAGGTTAACATTCCATGAACTCGCAAAACCATGAATCATGAATCCCCTCGAAGTACCCTAAATTAGAGATAATTATGTAGGAAACATTGCCCACTCCTCCAAGGCACTGACTAACTCCATTTCGTTGTTCCATTTACAGTGCCGCCGAAGGCTGGACAGAAGCGACCAGCCACCAGCCCCGCGCCGCACATCCCAGTGCCGCATCACCTGCAGACGCCTCCCGGGGGCGGTGGCGGCGGCGGCGGTGGTGGAGGCGGCAGCGGCTTGCCAGGATCCGCAGTGGCCAACAGCCCAGCGCCCACATCGGCCGGCAGCAACGCCCTGCTGAATCACGCCCTGCCCAGCAACCACATCGGCACCCCGTCGCCGCAGCATTCCCACCAGCAACACCAGCAGGCGCAGCAGCAGCACCAGGCCCAGCAGCAGGCTGTGGCCGCTGCAGTGCAGCAGCAGCTGGCGGCAGGCGTGGGCCTGCCACCCGGAGCCATTGGAGCCGCATCGGCGGCCAGTAGTCGCGGCTCCTTTGCCGCCGCCCTGCGTACGCTGGCCAAGCAGGCGGACAACAAGGAGGATGATGTGGGCGGCGACAGGAGTGTGCCCACTTCTGGAGCAGGCGGACCACCGCCTTCTGCGGGCCCGGGACCGCTCAATTCGGTGGCGGGACGTGTGGGTTCCGAGAGGTCAGGTGAGGATCGTGTGGCCAGCAGCAAGAAGCGCTCGCCGCCCTCGCCCCAGCCGCCGGAGAAGATAGCCCGACTGAGTCACACGCCGCAGACGGCCTCGCTGCAGCCGGAGCTGCTGGCCAGGAGCGGATTCCAGCCATACAGATCGGACGAACGTCTTATGCATCCGGCGGGCGCCTTTCCCCTGGAGGCTTACTCGCACTTTGCGGGTCTGCCGGGGATTCCACCAGCAGGTGAGCAGCGGAGCTTGGACTCGGATAAACCAAAGATATCTAATCGTTATTATTCCTTGCAGCTTTCCTCAATCCCGCTGGCCTGCCGTACACGGAGCAGCTGTACCTGGAGCATCGCTACCAACTGTTCCGCGCTGCCAATGCCCATCCCTCGCACCCGCATGCCGCCGCCCTGTATCCCCAAATGGCCTCTCCCTACTCCCACCTCTACTCGATGATGCCGGGAGCAGCGCTGGGCATCTCGCCGGCCATGCACGATCGGATCAAGCTGGAGGAGGAGCACAGGGCGCGGTTGGCGCGCGAGGAGGAGCGTGAACGGGAAATGCAGCGGGAGAAGGAGCGAGAGTTGCGCGAGCAGCGCGAGAAGGAGCAGCGGGAGAAGGAGCAGCGCGAGAAGGAGCAACGCGAGCGGGAGCGAGAGCAGCGTGAGAAGGAGCAGCGCGAGAAGGAGGCAAGGGAGCGCAAGCTGAGGGACGAGGAACGCGAGCGGGAGCGAGAGCGTCAGCAGCTGCTGAACGCGTCGCATCATTACTCCAATCAGCTGTATTCGCCACTGAACCGCAACCTCCTGGGCTCCATGATTCCCCACATCAATCTTAGCCTGCGTGGCCCCCCGGGGGCGCTGCACGGGCTCCCGGGAATGTCGCACTACCATGCGGCGGCGGCCAATGCCCAGCGGCAGAGTCCGCATGCCGCCATGGGACTCAACCTGGGCATGGCTGGCCTCCAGGGCGTCGGAGTCTCTCCACTTGGCGGCCATGGACCGCCCAATCTGCAGCACCATCTGCAGCAGGCGGCCCTGGGTCTGGCTCACCCGGGCGCTGCGGGTCTCACGCATCCCGGCTTCTCGGCAGCCGCCCTCGGGCTGAGTGCCCATCCGCACAGCTTGAACCTCAGTCATCCGCACATGTCGCCGCATCATCCCGCCTCGCTGGCCGCCCACCAGCTGCCGCCGCACACCTCGACGGCCGGCGGAGGCGGTGGGCTTAGCAACTCCATTCCCGTGACGGCAGGCTCTAGTCTGTCGGCGTCCTCGCCGCACAGCAGCCTGAACCTGACGTCTGCCGTGAAGCTCAATGCAGAGCAGGTGCCCACCTCAACGCCCGGCGGCGGTGGCGTCAGTGGAAGCGGTCTGCCGCCCACCACCTCCAGCTCGCACATTCCCGGCATGGGTCACTACTACCATCACGGCCATCTGGCGGCCATGCATGCAGCAGCGGCGGCGGCCAGCGGAATGACCCCAACGGCCGCCCACCAGCAGCAGCCCCTGTCGCTGCCCAGCTCGCCCAAGATTACGCCACCCATCACGCCGTCTGCGTCGGCGAATGGCGGCGGGAGAGCGGGCGGCAGTCCGCATGCGATGAGGCATCACATTGCCGCCGCCGTGGCGGCCCATCAGTCGGCGCTGATAGAGAAGGCGGCCACGCCGATTACCCATGAGCCGGCCACCCTGGACCTGACCGGATCGAACTCGAATTCGAGTAACCAGGCGCCGTCGAACGCCAGCAGTGGCCAGCCAGCGAATCACGAACTGAACGGCGCCGAGTCCAATGGCGCTTCGCAGGGGGACAGCAAGGAGCAGGTGGCAGCGATTAAGGAGGATCCCCTGAAGAGCTCGCCGCCGCCGCCGCTGCCAGTGGCGCTGGAAAAGAAGCCAACCACACCGAATGCCGTTCCGGAGAAGCCCATTCATCCGGACAGCTCGCCGGAGAACGCGTCCCGACGCAGTGCCAGTCCACAGTCGGAGACCAACAACTCGCTGCCCGCGCCCAGCGCTGCGGTGGCATCAGGTAAATGCAAAGAGGAGACCCCAAAGATTCTAGACTCGGACACAGTGCCCCAGACAGATGTGGCGGGAGGAGAGGAGTCGGAGGAGAAGCAGCGCACGCGGCTAACCGTGTCGCCGGCACCAGCTCCTCCCAAGACCATGGGCGGCGCCGCTTCGCCCGACAATGTGTCCACCTCCGGTGGGGTTACGTCCACCACGAGTGGCACCACCCCGCCGCCGGTGGTTAGCAGCAGCACTAGCAGCGCTACCAAGGGGGCGACAGTGCCAGCTACGGCAACGGCGCTGACCAGCGACGAGGTGTCCACGAGTGCCGCCACGCCCACTGCCGAGCCCACCAGATGATGATGCTGATGATCCCCTGGCGGGAGTGGGTCTCCCCAGTGTGGAGCGGAGTGTTGTTGCGCCTAGGTTTAAGCTTGGAAGAGTCGCCTCGGACCGAAACTAGTTAACATCTACCTTCAGTAACATTAACTAAGCGATAATATAGTTGTTAGTCGAGAGCATCTTTATTTATACAAGAACTTGTAATGTATTGCCAGCCAGCGCCGCTTAGATCCAATTCTAAATGTTTTACTCCCTAGTTACTATTATTATTTGCCCTATTTAATTGTGAATCGTATAATTTTAGAGTTGGCCTGAATAAATCATTTTCTGTTTACCATTCGCCTTACACTTATTATTTCGCTTTGGTTTCGTTGTGGCCCTTGGAGGAGGCGGTGGAGGAGAAGAGGAAGGAGTTTCTACGAAAAAGAAAATAATAGAAATACAAGAAGAGTAACGCCTTACGATTTTTTTGCACACAAGTTTTTCTGGCTGGCTTCAGGCTCTCTTGAAATTTTGCTCCAAAGCCAGAGAGAGCGCTCAAGAGACAGTCGCTTTCTCTCTAGCTTGAAGTTTTGAACCCAGAGAGATAGCGCTCTATAGCCAGCCGTTCTCTTGAGCGCATACAGATGCAGCCGTCGGTTGTATGTGTCATTGATTTCAATGCTCTCAACTTTGTGAGAGTGAAGAGAGCGCGGTTTTTTCGAAAACTGAAAAATTGCTTCCTTATGGCAATCCAAATGTATGATCGTTACGCATCTTGTTATTAAAATGTCTTTGGTTCTAACAAAGAAGCTAAAACTACTAGGATATGTTAAAGCCATATGGAAGTAATTTTTCTGTTTCAGACAAAGATTTCGGTTTCTTCGTTCTCACAAAGTTGAGAGCGTAAAAATTTAAAAATAAAATGCGCTTGCAAGTGGGCGTACAATGCCACTGTATACTTACAAGAGAGCGACCGGCTCTAGAGCGCTCTCTCTCTCTCTATCTGGCTCTCTGGCAAGAAAGCCTGGACCCAGCGCTGGGTCCAGCACGAATAATACGTTTGCAAAAGGTCGTATGGCATGCGACATCTTAGTAAATTAAGCGTCTTTGGTTCTACGAATGCCAAAACTAAAGCAGACAACCTTGCTATGTATTCCACAGATGACAACAAGCCGCAGCAGCTGGGCGGACTGGGTCGCAGCAACAGCGCGGAGGAGGCCACAGCATTATGACACCAACTCTTCACCAATTCGAACAACTAACTAATGAAAAACTACGGCGACATTGGAATGTACTTGCTGTCGGAACGGGCTCTCCACCAGCAGCGCAAGCGGATGCTCGACGAGTTCCTGAAGCTCTAGGCGGCGAGGACAGGAGGCCACCATAGATTATGTAAATTCCATAGCAGATAGCAGGATAACAGATCAGATATCAGATATTTGTTTGTTCTCGGTGTGTTACAATCTCTCTAACGTGTGTTTACTTACCCAAAAAAACCACAGTTGAATACAATTCCCACGCAATTAGACATTTTGAATTTGAATTGGTGTAAAGAAATCGTATCTGCATAAAATGTAAAATATTGTGACATATTCCAAGTATAAAATAATTACACTCTCTCTCGAAAGTAAAGCGATACACTTAAGGATTTTAGGTATACACTTACATAGAACTCTCGAACTCTGGATGTGGTTTTCGTGTGGTGTGGAAAAATGTTCATTGTCCGACGGGCAAATGGATGTTTTAGTTGTAAAGTTAGACTAAACTTCAGCTAAGAAATTTATATATATACAACAGAAACAGAAACAGAAACAGAAATTATACAAGACATACTGGGTAGCTATATTTTATTCTTAAATTGCTAATTGCTAATAATTGTGATTTGGAGAGTACGAACAAAAAGGAAACAAAAGAAAACAAACACGGAACACGTATGAACATGTAACTCGAATACAAAGTGGGGGAAAAACGGAACTGAAATTTAGATAACAAATCAAATCAAAAAAAACCTAGAGAGATATTCTGGAATGGATTAAAAGTGTACTGGTGAACAGCGAAAGACCGCGAATTATTTTTCGAAATTAATCAATTTTTGTAAGCCACCCTTTGGCCCTTAAATGCATTTTGATTTTAATATTTTTTTTGTGAATCTTAGGACAACCAAGACAGACAGACACATGCGTAACCACACACTATAATTGATGTTTATAGTAAGTAGTCAATATACACACACACACACTCACACCAAGCAAGCTCTCAAAGATATAGATCTCTAGTTCGTTTCAAATATTTGCCCCCCTCTATCCTCCCACTATCTTTGCCTCAAAAGTATCTGTATCTGTATGATGTATTTTCGTTTGAGATTGCCTAACATTTGACGACGATATGTGTGACGCGTAACTCGGTTTAAATATATATTTTAATGCATAAATCTCGAGCAATCTGTGATATTATAAAAAGAGAAAGAAAATTTAAAAAAAACCAAACCAAAAACTCGAAAAAAATGAAGTATAAACATTGCGTATGAGCCTCAAGCTAAAGCCAATTTGAGACCCGATATATACACTATAGATTCTTTTCGTTATCGAAGCAATTCGATTACAATTCCGTACAAATTCCGCCATATGCAAAGTCAAACATTTCCTTTGGACAAAACAACAACAACTATGTGTAACGTACCAGTAAAACTGAAAATGAACATATATTTTAATAACTAATCGTAATAGTTTCTTGAATGACACACAGATTGGCGGCGCATCTTAGTAACGTAACCACAAATGCCATGCGATAGCTAATCAACTACTGCAACTACAAAATAGTTTCAAATACAACCTAAAAAACAAAACAAAAGAAAAGTAAACAAAAGAAATGAAAAGAAAAGAAAAATGAAAAGTAAATGAAATGAAAAGAAATGAAATCGAACGTAAATTAAATGTACTGTAACTAACTCCCCCTCAATCTTCGTTGTGTGTGTAAAACAGAATACAAAAAGTGTAAAACATTAAACTGTAAGCTAACCGAAACGCAATCGAAACCAAAAAAAAAGAAAACAGAGAAACCAAAATGCAGAAAACACAGAAAACAGCAGCCGGAACAACAATAGCCATAGAAATATAAAGGAGCGTCTAGATCTGACGAGGAAGAGATCTTAAATGAACCCCAGTCACTCTTCAAGAGTCCTTTAACCATCAGTCTGAGTTAGGGCAACAGATCTAGACAGACAGACGCTCCTTTATCCGATCTCATAGTCGGTTATATATCAACTCATCCATCATTGGAGTCCACACAAAATCGCGCAGCAAAAGTAAATATGTAATGTATGAGCGTTCAACCATGTGGCAAACGATATGCGAAACAAACAATTAAACAATATTGTGCAACTTTACATAAGGCATTTATGATTTTATGAAATAAACTGTACTTAAGGATATACAATGAATTTTTATAAAGGGAACTGGGAAAGCGGAAAGGTACCATTTTATAGGTATACTTTTGGGACTTTACAGCTTTAATATTTAAAGAACTCTGTTAGTTGCTGCATCAGCGATATACGAGGAGAACGTCCCCTATAAAATTAATTAACAGAATATATATTTCGGTAAGTTAAATATTTTGATGAGCTTTCTGGATTTTAATTTAGTTGAATTTAAATTTAACGCCCTCTAACGATTGCATCGATTGCTTATACATAAAATATCGATAAGGCCCACCTATCGATACCCCGATAGTCGCACATGTGTGTTGTGCAATTCCAGTTGTTGTTATTGTTTATTGTTTTTCGAATTTCACGCAATGCAGCAGCTCCGCCATGGCCTCATCCAAGGCCTGGCCAAGAGGATACGAACACCCACAAGTAGGAGGAGCGCACACAATGACCCTGCAGATATCTACGACGTAGTGGTCATCGGAGGCGGACATGCCGGCACAGAGGCTTCGGCAGCGGCCGCTCGCATGGGCTCCCGCACGCTGCTGCTCACCCACAAGCTCGAGACCATTGGCGAAATGTCCTGTAATCCCTCGTTCGGTGGCATTGGCAAGGGACACCTGATGCGCGAGGTGGATGCCCTGGATGGGGTGTGCGCCCGCTGCTGCGATGTGTCTGGCGTACATTACAAGGTGCTCAACCGGCGGAGGGGACCCGCCGTCTGGGGACCCAGGGCCCAAATCGATCGACAGCTGTACAAGAAGGCTGTGCAGCGGGAGCTGAACAGCACGCCCAATCTGGAGATACGTGCTGCTGCGGTGGACAACATCCTGATCGAAGATGAGCACCAGGAAACGCAAAGCAGACGCTGCACTGGAGTTCTCCTGGCCAACGGCGAGGTGGTGCACAGTCGTGCGGTGGTGCTCACCACGGGCACCTTCCTGCGGGCCCACATCAACATCGGACTGGAGGTGCGTCCAGCGGGGAGGATTGGAGATGCGCCAGCGAAAGCCCTGGGTGAGGCCATCGATAGACTGGGCTTCCGCATGGGCAGGCTAAAGACTGGAACCCCTCCCAGGATAGCCAAGAGCAGCGTGGATTTCTCGCAACTCCAGAGGCACGACGGTGACGATCCCCCCGCGCCGTTCTCCTTCCTCAACAGCGATGTGTGGTTGCCCGCCAAGGATCAGCTGCCCTGCTACCTCACCTACACCACGCCCAAGGTCAGCGATATTGTGCGCAACAATCTCCATGTGAATCGCCATGTCACCGAGGAGATAACCGGCCCGCGCTACTGTCCCTCCATTGAGTCGAAGATCCTGCGATTCGGTGCCAAGGTTCATCAAGTCTGGCTGGAGCCAGAGGGTCTGGACAGCCCGCTAGTGTATCCCCAGGGAATCTCCTGCACGCTGCCCCACGAACAGCAGGTGGAGCTGGTCCATGCCATCCAGGGCCTGGAGAAGGCGGAAGTTGTGCAGCCCGGCTACGGAGTGGAGTACGATTTCATAGATCCCCGCGAGCTGTATCCCACACTGGAGACGAAACGAGTGCCGGGTCTCTTCTTCGCTGGCCAGATTAATGGAACCACTGGGTACGAGGAAGCGGCGGCCCAGGGCATCATAGCTGGGGCCAATGCAGCGGGGAAAACCCGCCATGCCGACGGCAGGAAGTTGACTATCAGTCGAACTGAGGGCTACATAGGTGTCCTGATCGATGACCTGACCTCTCTGGGCACCAACGAACCCTACCGCATGTTCACCAGCCGTGCTGAGTTCCGGTTATCCCTCCGCCCGGACAATGCGGACATGCGTCTCACCCAAAAGGGCTATGAATTCGGTCTGGTGTCGCCACATCGTTACCAACATTTCCAGCAAGCCGAAGAAAGATTACGCTCCGCCACTGAATCCTTAAGGCAACTCAGGAAGCACACCCACTACTGGCGCCAGGCCCTCGATCTGCCCAAGGCCAAGGCTTCGGTGGAGAAGACAGCCTTCGAAATGCTGGGCATTCCGGCGGACAACATCACCATGGATCAGCTAATCCAACTGCATCCCAGCGAACTCAGTTGGTTAAGAGGCGAACGAAACCTGGCCGAAAGGCTAAAGATTGAGGCCCTGTATTCGTTCTTTGTGGAGGAGCAGCAGCGGGATGTGGAGGATGTGCGGCGAGAGGAGCGACTCTCGATACCCTCCGACATTGATTACTTCTCCAAGTCGCTGAGCTTGTCCAATGAGGAGAGGCAAAAACTGACGCTCATTCAGCCACAGACCATAGCTGCTGCCAGCAGGATTCAGGGAGTAACTCCTTCGACAATTGTCAGGCTTATGAAATATGTTAAGAAAGCGGAAGTGGCGAAGGCGTAGTTATGTTTATTAAATATATAAATGAAACCCACACAAGTTCTTGTTGTGTCATTTCCGTTTGCCGGGTATTTTTCTCTTATTGATATAGGAACATTTAAGGGAAATTTCCCCTGTACCAGGAGTTCATGTACCAGGCGCACAGAAATATTAGATAGCGAACCGGTGACAACAGAGCTTTAATCTAAGAGAGACAGAGAGAGAGAGAGAACCTATTTTGCAGCTATACGAAGAGATCGCGGCTCTCCCTGCT